>VZTI01004867.1:999013-1015136 GCA_013397865.1 Struthidea cinerea
TTTTTTGAAATACACACATCCCCAAAACCAAGCCATCCAAGCAGCAGCAATGCCATCAAGCAAAAGCTCTCAGCAGTCATCATAGTTGTTCTGGAATGTGAAATTGTGAAATACCCACAGCTATACACTGGAAATATTACCATAGCATTTATGGACAGACACTGCCAAGAGAGCTGGGCCAGATTTTGTCTGGGTTAGTCTCTAATCTCACTGAAGCCAGTGAGGAAAAGTCAAATTAAACCAGTGAGCACCTCAGCTGTAACTCGGTTGCTGTTTCCTGCATATTAACATTGGTACTAAGTCAGTAACTATCTATTAATTGGAAAACTAAGAAAAAAATTCAGATCCATCTCAGACAGGCAAAATGAATTATCAGAATAAAATGAAGTGAGGATTTTTTCAGCTGCCTAAACATCAACCTTCTCCTGGCACATACAGAGTGGATTTCATGACTGCTGTTCTTAGAACAGAAAATAGGGTGTGTTAAAAATGGGGACATATCTGTAAAGATGTTAACCTGCATAGCACAGCTTGATACACAGTAAGTACATACAATGTTTTTATTCTATTCTATTCTATTCTATTCTATTCTATTCTATTCTATTCTATTCTATTGCATTCCATTCCATTCCCCACCCTTGACAGTGCTCCTTGCCATGTGTGCACTAAGTGGTGCAGCTCACCCCTGTCATGCATGGCAGGTTTCCTCTCCTGCCTCCTCTCCCCAGGTCTGGAACTGGGTTTGTGGCTCAGTGCTTTGCATTGCTCATGATCAGCTTTTTAGATTTGATGCCTCTGCAGGAGAGGAGTCCTCTGTGCCTGGGGGCTGTGGGGTGTTGGACACTGGGGTGGTTTTGCAGAGGGTCTCTCTCACAGCACTCTGAGAAGAGCATGAAAAAGCTCACACCAAGCAGAAGAGCCTGTCCCTGGCTCTTATGGGCTGCTCAGCCCTTGCCAAAGCAAAGGGTGACTGGTGGTTTTAGCAAAGCATTTGGGCTAAGAAAGGTGGGAATGGTTATGGCTACAGAGGCTCTGCATCTGGGAATCTCAAGCAGCTTGATGCAATTAAGATGAGATTCACCAGTGCAGAAAAAAAGCAGAGCTTAACTTATCGTTTGCATGCCAGAAAATCTTCAGCTTGGTTTTTCTTGCCTGTTTTCATATTCTGCAGTAGCTCACCTTGGAGAAGGCCTTGAGGAAGTGGTGGGATGGCCCTGGGGCAGAGGGCACAGGGGCTGGGGCGATGCTCAGGGTGCACAGGACAGTGTTCCCCCCATGCAGCCCCCACTCCACCCAATACTCATCTCCATGAATCCCCTGACTCCTCATTCCAGGAGCAAAGGCTCTCCGTGAACCCCCAGTTAGCTGAGAGTCAGGCTGGGGAGCTTTGGCTGTCTTGGGCTTCTGCACCCTCCAGGGGCTGCATCTTGGCAAGAGAGGGTCAGAAGAAGCTGCTTGAGCTCCCTGAAATGCCCACACCAAGGCATGGGCCCCAGGATTTGCTCCTTAGTCCCTCTGCAGCAGGGAATCTCATCTCCACCAGCCAGGCTGCCTCCCTCGTGGTGGGGATCAGGGAGCTGGTCGATAAAATGGAGCCTGGCCAGACGTTCAGCTGGAGATGAAACTCCCTTCTCCTCTCTGCTCCTTGGAAAGTATTCTTTTTTTTTTTTTTCCCCTTCACTTGAAGCACTTCCTGTAAACCAGAAGATATATGGCTGTTTCAAAGAGTTTTAGTACTTTTACCAGTAACTCCGCGGCGCTGCTCTGAAGAAGCGAGGCACTGCGGGTGAAGGAGTGCTTGGCAATTTAGAAGATTTAATAGAAGTCGATTTTACACTTACACACATTAACATTCACACGGACTTGATAAGGAAAAAAAGCACTGTCCAGTATTCTTGCAGCTACATGATGCTGTTTGCCAAAGTCTTTAGTTATAATTAGTCAGATTAAACCCCATCCATAGATAGCTTCAACTCCATCCTGAAAAGCTACCACACTTTCTATTTTTACAAGCCCTGCTGACAATAAGTACTCTCACATCTGACAGGATATATTGTCTTTGCCCATTGCCTCTTATAACCTGACAGTGAAAAATGTACACTTCAGCATCCAGGGAGTCGTTTGTTACCTCTCCACTTCCTTCTAATTAATGAAAACATAAGGGGAGAAACAATAACTGGGTCTACTGTTCAGGCAGAAAATGATTATTGCTCGGATGAAGTAAAAAAAAAATATTTTTGGCACCTGATTGCCTCAGCAATGACATAATCAGCAGGGATTTTTACTGACTACGCAATAAAGCTGCATATAACTATAAATGCAAAATGCTTAAAGGGTTTCCCCCCCACCCCTTCCTTTGCATGGAGTTACACCTACCATAAAGGCTATCTTAAAGATGGTAAAAATGAGGTGCTTTATAGACAAATGGTCTTGTTACAGAAAAGTGAGAGATTGGACCCAAAAAGCAGTCTAGCCTGGCTTCACTCATGGAGATGTGTGGTTTGGCATGCAGCACTTAGATTGCTGTATTTAGGCCAGGGAGCATAATTTTTGTACTGGTACATGGGAAAATGATTGATACAGATGAAACCTGGAATTCAGCAGAGCACTTCCCAGGCTTTTACTCCAACACGAGTCAGTCAAGGGGCTGGGGGCCATGGAAGCTGGGGAATGCACACTCACTGACACAAAATTAGTTTCTCCAGTGGCTCTGGGGTTTCTGCTGTGAAAGGTAGGGTATTTCCCAGCCTTTTTTTGAATTTTGCTGCTTTTCATGAGCACTAAACCTGGCCAGGGCATTTCTGCTTGAGACCTACCTGTAAAACATCTCTGGGGTATCCGAACTTGTTTCAGAAATCTGATTTTTCCATTCATCATCCATTCCTTGAGAATTTTTACAGAAATGTCCTGAATATAATGACTGTCCTGACCTCCATAAATACAGGGCAGTATTTTCTCAGTTGATCAAAATTGCTGAAATGCTGCTATTCCATTTCCCAGAAAGCAAGTTGCAGAGAGCTATTGGGATGAGAACAGATGTCTTCATTACCCACCAGAAGTAAATGGAAAACCAGTGCAACCAAGGGAAAAGAAAGAGAACAGCAGTGATATGTTGGTATTCTAGTTGTTGCTGAGTGGTATTTTATGGCCTACTCTTGAAGGCGAGTATGAACAGTGCAAGATGCTTTAGGACACCTGGGTGCTAAACTCAGGCCTCAAGTAACCAGTGACTGTGCTTCATCTTCACTGTAAATCCAATCTTAGGCTTCCACCAAAGTTTAAACAACATATCAAACTGGAAAAATGTGATTATTGGCTGGGGACAGTGGCCTGCAAGGATGGATGCATGGCTACCTATGAGTAACTCACCCAAAAGAGGTTGAAGGTCTTTTATCCTGTTAGGAAAAGGGTGGATACTCCAGTTAATAATTGTGATGCACAGCCAGAAATAATTAGAGACTGCAAGACTGGCAATCATAAATTACTTTTCTTTTAATAACATAACGAAGGCAGAGTTGCAGAGGTAATAGAAAAGTGCAGTTCAAGCAGAGAAGTTCAAATGAAAAAATCAAGGCCAAATCCATTTCTTTAATTCCTTTCTCTCACAAAGGACAATAAAATATTCACGGTTTCCAATTAAGTAACTTTAACTATAGGTGATTTTTTCCACAGCTAACTCATCTAAGGGAGAGGAAGAAATAAAATCTTAAAGGGGAGCTCCACTGCCTATTTAAATCTATTGAATGTGGCACTGGAAGGATTTCCTCCACATCTGCAGGAGGATGCTCTGACCAGGTGATGGGGGTTGTAGGCAGAAGTGGCTCTGCTCTAGCAAGCTGCTTCAGGTTTGAAATCCCAGGAGAAATTCTGGACACCAGCCAGGGATGCTAATGGGAGCACCAAAAGCATTGTTCTCCTGTGGGATTTCCTCGGGACACGTCGAAGTGATGGTTCTGGTGTTGCTGGAGACACACTGCCAGCCTCCTGCCCAGTTTGCTCCCAGAGCTGGTGCAGGAGACACTTACAGGCTGAACACAGGTGGCTACGCTGGCATGGGGCAAATTATCCTACAGTGAGGCTCTGACTGATTTAGTGCCCGTCTTTAGAAGCTGGATTTGGGAGAGAGCAACCCTGAGAGCAGCAGCCTGGAGACTGGTGCTGTTTTAGTTCAGTATGCAAAGAGCAGCAGAGTTTGGAGTGCTGAATGCAAGACCACTGGAATCTGCTGGGTTGATGTTATCCATTGCAGTGATTTTCTTTAATTACAGCAGAAGCTGAACATCCTTTTGTCTGTACAGTATGACAGACTTATTAAAATATAATGTAAAGCTTGAAATGTAACAAAAGGAGGTGAAATGATTCCTAAATCACTGTGATTCCTTCGGAAAAGAGGAAGGGCTTTGCTTCTGTTCCCAGACCTATCTTGCAGGGATAATATCAGTATTTGAATTACGGTGGTATCTTGAAGTCCTGAACTCGAGGTTCAGTTATCTTGGGTGGCATCAAGAAAAAAAAAATTTATACGACCTTTCACCTGGATATAATTAAATACAGTTTAATATATTTTCCAATATGAATGTAAACATGTCTGAGCCAAAAACAGGCTCAATTTGAATTTTACAAATAATGTAGGCTGGAGGATCCTGTGTGACTTTTAAGTAGGAGTCTGCAATTTGTTCTGCTTTAATTTGACCCATCCATCTTGATGGGTAGTCTCATTAATGCAGCACAGTTTTACATCAGAAATATCCCTTTTGAATGATATGAAGCCTAATGCATTCCTCCCACATTGGAATAAACATAATATGTGGTAAATATTACATCTGGTGATCCTTAAGGTAACTGATCGATCATCAATTTTCAAAAAGGGAAACCATCATTGGGTAGAAAACAGATCAGCTATTGAGCCAGGCAATTATCTCCCTCCTGAATGAGATGCTTCCTGCCAAACCAGAAAGAAATAGCTATTTGGCAGACCAGTAAATGTAACTAATACCTCCAGGACATGTTGGACAAAATTCTGTGTTAATAGTGCTCCAAGGAGTGGAAAAGGCTCCAGGACCGAGGTACATGTCACATTACTGGCATGAAAATCACTTCATGGTGGTGCAAGGCCCTGCTCTGAGCAAAGAGCTCTCGCTGCTATGAGAGGTACCTGCCGACTTCAAGACTTCTGGGAGGACCAACAACGTCCTCCAGCCCTCCCTGCCTCCATCTGGGCACCTTCCTGCATGGGGAACACAATGTCAAGACACATTGCTCATAGCAGCACTGGGAAGAGAGATGAGTGGCAGGAGCAGGCAGGAGTGGGTTTTCCATGAGGAGATTCCCCCTACAGCACCAGCACCACCCCATCCTGGATGGGACTGTGATGCAGGGGAAGGGGGTTTCACCTGCCTGGGTCTTTTTTGCAGAAGAAATGAACCCAGCCTTCCCTGAGCTGCCCGTGACTGTCTCCAGGCGCTGTTCTCACCTGTAAGAGGAGAATGAATCCTCCAAAGTCGTGACTGGTTGACTCTCTCTTCAGGAATTTCAAATGTATGGCTACATTCTCCTGCCCCTCGAGATGTGGCTGCTGGGCTTGGCAGCCTGCTGCTGCCTTCAACTCCTGCTGGAGACCTCAGTCTCCAGCTAAAGGCAACATGAAAAGAAGTCCTTCACCAAAATGAGATTATCAGCTATCACAATCCAGTTTGCTCTTTTAAAAGATGTATGTCTGTTTACATCAAACCCTTTGTTAGCTACTGAAATATATCAAAGGGACAATGCCAAGGGTTTTCGGGCCATGGGTTTGACCTACCTAAAAATAGCTCTTATTAAATGGGGTAGTTCTTTAAAATCCAGATGGTTTTTTTGGGGGTTTTTTTTGAGTAAATTTGCTCTTGTAAATTTGATGCCCACAATTAAAGAAAGATGGAGGAAAAAAAAATCCTGATTTAAATAGAAAGAAAAATACTGGGGTTTTTTGTTAGGGTGCAGAGCAATCCAGGCATTTCTCCTTTAGCAGCTCCCAAGCCTGGCTAGCTGGAGCAGCCTGTTGCAGGAGCTGCACTGTCATCGCTGCTGAGCCTGATACACACAGAGATTCTGGCATGAAGCTCCCTTCCATTAACATATTTTTTCTATGAATGGCACTGTTTGTCCTGCAGAGTGGAAAATCCCTCTGCCTGAAAAAAAGGTCTCGAGGGACCACCTCTAAAAGGGAAGGCAGAAATTTATTCATCCGGGCTCACACGGTCTTGGTCACTCTGCTGAGAATGACAAGCAGCGTGACTCTGTGTGTCAGCAGAGGTCCTGGCTCAGGAACTGGGCTGAGAAATATGGGGTAATTTGAAGTTGACATTAAAACCTGTCACCATCTAACACAGCAGGGAGGAAAAAAAAAAAAGCCCCAACAATATTTGCTAAAAGGCAGGAGATAAAATCACTAGATGAAATTGCTGCTTCAGAATGACCTTCTAAAAATACCTGCGGTGATCCGTCTGGGTGGCTGGAGAGCTGCGAACCGGAGAGGAGGCGGCGACTCCGCCCTGAAGCCGGGCCCTCCCTGGAGGAAGGCAATTTGCACATTACAGAAACAGTGTCCCCAAATAAATTACGGCCATAATGAGCCACAAAGACACCAGACAAAAGGAGCCCTTTCCTTGTAAACAAAGTAGCGAGAGGGAAAGCTCCAGCTCCAGCCTCAGCCAAGAGTCTGGTCGTTATCTCTCATTAGCACAAGGTTAACGAAGAAAATACTAGACTGGGGCTGCAGTTTGGGCAGACCCAGGTAGGTTCTCTTGGTGCAGCTGCCAGCGTGTGTCGCAGACATCTTCCCTACAAAACAGGCAATGATTCAACTGCTGCTCCACTTTTCCTGCATCCAATGACCCCTACTTGTGTTTCCCGGGGAGCAGCAGGAACTTGTTCGCACTTCCCACTGCCTCCCAGCAAGGGTGACATTCCTGATGGGCTCATGGCAGGGCTGCACTTCCTATTCCTCGACTAAATCCCTTCTGGTTTCACAGCCTCTTTGATTTAGGAACACAAATATGCGTCTGGGTACGGATCGCCCCACGGGCCCACGTACGCTCTTAATTTCCAATGCATTAGCAGCACACTCCAAAAACTCCATTCCAAGACACAGACAATAAAAATGAATTAACTGAACAGTCATTAGGATATAATCTGGTAGCATTAAGGTGAGTCACAATATAATTACCGTTATTTCTGATGGAGTTACCATGCCATTACTGCAGAACAACACACCTCACCCCTGCCATGGCATGGGCACACACCTCACTGCACTCACTCTAGTGCACGCTCAATTCCAGGACACCAGTCAAGGAGAGATCCAGGAGTTACTCAGAAAATTGTTGCCCCAAGTCAGATATGTGCAAAACCCACAGATGCTTTCAGAGGTTGGATGCAGAAAATCTGCATCTGTGCCACTGGCATCAAAATGAACCATTTATCGACTGCTGTGAGTTTTGGATGGTGACCCTCAGGCTTCTTGGCATGGATTCCTAAAGAAATGTGGATTGGGCATTCACAATCTGTGGACATTTCACTAGGTTTTGAACAGGAAAACCAAATTTAATGATGTTCATGGGAGGAATAGGAGACAGAAGGTCTTTGACTTCTATCTATCCAGCAAAACCTGTGGCTGAGGCAAAGGCATAGACTCCTGATGGCCCCAGGAGAAGGTTGTGGTATCTGCTCTCTTCTTCAACCTCCAAGGAGACCTTTGGCTTTAGCAGTGTCCTCCACAGGTCTGGGGTTTGTTTCTCTCAGGACTCCTGGTTTACAAAGTGGTCAGTGAACTTCTCAAAATACTCATTTTGCTTCTAGTTTTGGGGCGTGTTGGCTGGTTCCTGAGGGATTCTCAGGAATAAGGAGCCAGCAAAACCAGGAAATATGGAAAGTGACATAAATGTATTCTGCTAATGCTGTAAATTAGTCATCTCAAATATGTATTTAATATAATAAATTTGGAAGGCAGCTTCTGTAGGTTAAGTGGCAAGTGGCAGCACTTATAATGAGGATTAATATACATACAGGTCCTACAGATTTGTTAAAATTCAGTAAATATTTATTATAATCCACTGGTTCTTAGCTTACACTTGAATAAATTGGCTGATGTTAAATAAATAGAGAAGCATGACTGAAAGGAATGGACAAAATCCCGTTGCTGGCACTGTAATTTCATGGCTCATGGGGGCTATGTCCTAACTAAACCTGGTTTACTCAGGTTTGGCTCCAGGGCCAGTCAGCTTAGCAAGATGTGCATTACGGCCTTCACTTCCAGATGTGTTTCAGAAGGGAATTTCTTTATAATTTTAAATGAGATGATCTTTTTCAATCAGAACATGTCTAAGGGTTACTCATGTTCATCCTTAAGAGTAGTCTTTGGTCTAGTTCCAGCAATCCTGAGAGGAAATTAGTAGTTCTTGGCTATATGGCATTTTGATGCAGTCTGAGCATGAACACTTAACCTGACTTCTGCAGCTTCAGGAAAAAACGCCTTTTACTTTCCCTTATATTGGCTCCACATTTTTTAGGGAAAAGAAACTCAGCCTGTGGCTATAAGTTGGAAATGTAGCAAGCACAAAATTGAGCTCCCATCGAGTTCTTGTGTCTCAATAATCTGGGAAAGGTCCAGTTGGAGATATCTGAGCAGGGTATTGGTGTGGTCTAATGCCATCTGACCCTCTCTCAACCTGGCATCTCTGACGTGGCTCTTCCAGGACTGGTTTGGTCACAACTAGTTCAGGTCCATCATGCTTAGCTGGAGGCAGTACAGTGTGCCTGGAAGGAGCAGATTTCCAGAGGTACTTGGATTTCTTATAATGTGGGAGGAAGTTCAGTTGAATTTCAGAAGCACTTTGCCATTAGTGAGCATCTACCTCACTGCTGGTGCTTTTGGAAACCTTACCAAGCACCAACCTGTCTGCATGGTCTGGTGCCTCATCACTGTTGAAGGTCTGGCAGGGGCAGGGACCCCATTAAAATCTCCTCAGACATTTCAAACCAGTCTGGAAGGCTTTGTACAAGACAGTGATGAAGAACAGCAAATTTTTGAACTGCCCATCTTGATAAGTACAGAGCACCTTGTTTTGTTAAGTGTTTTTTTGCTCATTGCTTCACCGATTTTTTTCTTTGTTGATTTTCTCCTGGCTTATTAAAGGATTCTTGGATCTTTCAGAAGAACTTTTCCCCGTATTTAATGATAAACTACTCTCTCCTGTCAGTGCAACATGGTGCACACTCTGCTGTGGCACTGCTGTTCATTCCCACGTTTCATGGATCAACTTGTTGGCTTCTCCCACCATTGTGTCTTTGCCCACAATAACCTCCTTGACACTGTCTCACTGATATTTTCTTAGCCTTCCGGGACCCTTTTCCTACTGCTGTCACGCACAGGTTTGCAATGAATATTTCCTCATTCCCATGTGACAGATAATAATGTTTTTCTTAATTGCTAATCACATCTATTAGTGAGTTACTTGCAGGAGAACAGTTAATTCCGGATCACTTAGAAATTCTGCAGAAGGTCTGAGGGTGTGTGCTGGGCTTCCCAGGTGACTCCCAAACCTCAAGCCCAGTGAGCTGGTGAGCCCTGCACCACTAGCACTGTATTTAGAAGTTCTGTGGTTTTATTCTGAGCCCTGGAGTGGGAGAAAAGAGGAGAAGCTGTTATTTGTATGGATGAGGTTGGCCCCAGTCGCAGCCACACATCCAAGTCCTGCACAATGCATTTTGGGTGGGAACACAGACCCTGAAGGAAAGGTGAACTTGCAGAGGGCTTGATCTGAGCACTGGGCACAAAGTTGCTGGCACAGGTCCCTCCAAGATGCCTCGCTGTTCTTGGGTAGGCAGCAAAGCCTCACAATGCCCCTGGCTGCAGTGGATGGCTTGTTTTTAATGCCACAGTGCTGCTGGAGTTCCTCGGCTCAGACACTGTGAGAAATTCAGAAATAGTCTCCTAGATTAGATAACGGTGGTGGGGTGACCCTCAGAGCCAGGCAGTCCCAAGAACTTCAGGAAATTGAAGTGAAGGCAGACGTAAGGGCTGAGTGAGAGCCTGAGGCATCCGCAGCACAGCCTGACGGCGAGATAGCGGCAGGGGAGCGGGAGGCAGGGAGGGGGTAAAATGAAGCAGTGAGCATTTGTAAATGGGACTCCTCAGGAACGGAACATGATTGCCTAAAAACTCCTGCACTGCCTCTGAACAGCTGCTTTTCCTGTGCTAAATAAATCATGCATCTTGTTACCTTAGCCTGTACGCACAGAAAAGATGTGTTTGAGCAATAAAGCGCAGAGCCCTTCCAGCATTCTGCTTTTCCCACCAGCCTGTGCATCTCTCGTGTCACCTCCTGATCTGGCTTCTTCCCATCCTCCCCCAGTTCCTCTGCTCCCAAACCAGTCTGTATAGCCCAGGCTCTGGCCAGCCACCAGCACTGACCCCAGGCACTCCTGGTCTGAGATTTGCAGTGGAGGAGGAGCCTGGTAAGAGAACCCAGAGCAGGTTTGTGCTCAGTGGGTGGTGTAGAGGTGCTTAAGGGGACCTGGACCATCTCCACTAGTGTGTCCCTGCTGCAGCCCTCATCCCTCCAAGGATGCTCTTTTTGCTGCTTTAAAACCTCTGGACAGTGCCCTGCAGCAGGCTGCACCTGGGGGTGCAAAGAGCACCACTGCGTTTCAGGAATGAGTTATTTGAGGCAGTGGGTCTTCTCAGAGGAACGTTGCAGAGCTCCATGACCATCAGGAGATATTTCTGTAGAGTGTACCAAGCCACAAGTGTCCTTTTTTGCCGTTAAGTAGCACCAGTGTTAATCTGGGAGGGGCAGGAGGCGTGCTCACCCAAGGAAGGTGCGGGAAGCCAATTACAAGTTCTTATATAAATCCAAATGTGTCTTCCTAAATGCGCTGCCTCTCAAAATGAGGCTGAGATTTAGTCTTCACAATAAGCCTGAACTGTGAACTTTTTAATTTGCACATGGTTTCAGGAAATCTAACTCATCCTATCAAAAAAAACCACCCCACTTCAGGGAAAAAAAAAAAAAAAAGCAACAGCGCTCTTTAGCTTGTTTCTTTATTCCAGGAGCAGAGTAATTTATGTACTCATTTAATTTTGTTCTGCCACAAACAAAACCACAGTATATAATGCAATCCCTGTTGCTGGAACACATATTGTTGGAAGGACATCGAAGAAGACATAAATGTCCCTGACACAAAAGAAGATCCCAGGTTTCAGAGACATCAGACAGATTGGAAAATATGGGGAGTTCAGTTAAATTTATGAGTGGTCCTTTGTTCTTTCCCTCAGAGTATGATGGCATAATCTTTTAAAACTACAGTAAGAGCCAAGTGGCTGAGAGACAGGTGCTTTAAAAACAAACAGAGCACTATGAAAATATTTTGTTCTGCTGCATTTTTGCCCAGCCATGAAGGAATAACACCCCCAAATAATTAAAAAACATTTGTGTTGGGAGGTGAGGTGGATAGCGTCTTCAGGGAAATACCTTCCAAAGCAAGGGTATTATATTACACATGCAAACTGCAGGCACAACGTGCTGGATTTGCATAGGTGTGCATACAGAGAGAGCCAAAGCCTCCCAGCCAGCCCCTGAAGCAGCCGTATTTCATCCTTGCGAGAGCATCCGACAGCTGGATTCCACAACTTCGGAAAAGCCGAGGAAAAACCCAACCCTTACATCTTGCTGACCAACAAAAACAAGCCCCCCCAACACGTGAATGAGCTGAAGTCAGCTGGTGGGTAATTGGCTCAGTTATCTCTAATGTCACTGTTTCATCTGCCAACAGGGAGAGGCTGATAAGCCCTGGAGGAGGCTGAACTGGGGAGCAGCCCCAGCAACCCCCGGCTCTTCCCTTCCTGCCCAGGCAAAGCAACCCTTTCTCCTGCCTCAGTTTCCCATTTAAACAAGGGAGACCAACACAACACTGCCTCCCACATTAGGATTTTGAGAGAAAAATGTGTCATTACCGTGCTGTCCATGAACATCACTTCTGTTTGTCATTAGTCTGGAAAACAATTTTATTTTCTTTCTCTTGTGAGAAACACCAAATGAAAGGAAAAAACCATGGGGGAAAAAGCCTAGCCCACCTTTCTCATGATATGGCATGAATTGTGTGTGTCACACAGATGGGTTATGTCTGTGCACAGCAGAGAAGGCTGGAGTTGGCCTCTGGGAGAAGTCATGAGATGTGTTTTTAAGCACTGTTATGTTGCAAAATGTTGATGCAATTGCTGCTTTCATCTGGTGGGAGAGCTGTAAGGCAGCATCTTCCCTCCATCCTTCCTCGCCAGCGGGGCTGAGATTTTAAGTAATTGGAAATTTTGCAATGGGCTCTGTTACCGGAGAGGTGGGACACTGAAAAAAAAGGTGCTTTTTATTTAAAAAATAGAACCTAAATGACCAAAAGGAAGAAAATTAGCTTCAAGGAGATGGAATTTAAATAAACACGCTTCTTTTGGGTCAAACTGTGTATTGCATGATGTAAAAGCCTGATCTCATGCTGACTTGGGGGACTTTGCAGACAGCTCCAAAGCTCAGAGTTGGTCTTTCCCAATCGTTAATAAAAGACAAAGCCAAAAAAAAAAAAAGATTGCTGTTATAAAATAAAGAATAACTCATTTTTCGCTAAGTGTTTGGGGTATTTTTTGGTAGGGACATGCCAAATTGTCAGGAGCTTAATTTTTTGAAAGAATTTATCTGTGTTGAGACAACTGCCATTGGCAAAAGCTAATTCCACCTACTGATGGAATTTTGTGTCGAAGTAGGAAAAAAAAGACAAGAAAGGGAGAAGGCACATCCCCAGCAGCCTTATCAGCTTGGAACAGGACAGAGCCACATTCAGGCTTCCGTGCCAATAAAAAAATAATTATTCATACAAGTTCTTAAGGAGAACAGAGGAAGACCAACCACTGGGTGACCAAGAGCCTCCTCAGCACCAGCGAGGTGGGAAGGTGGCGGGGCCAGCAGGTTGCTGGGAGGTGCAGTGGGTGTTCCAGGAGCTCCCTTGAGCCAGAGGTGTTTGGGATGCCAGAAGGGGGAATGGGGTTCATGGTTTGGTTGGTTTGGCTTCATCCCAGGAAAGTGCAGCATCTTCTGCAGGATGTGAAAATGACCTGACTCATATCACAGGGTATTGGCCAGTCTTTTGGTTTGAGATCAGATTTTGGCCCAAAGAAAAAGAGAGATCAATTAAAAAAATGCTCCAATCGAGCCAATAATCTGCATTTTCAGTTTTTATTATTGGAAATATTTATATTACAGTAGCTTGGTATTTTAGAAGGCTATAAATGCATTTTTATATAATCAGCATTTTTAAAAGTCTATAAACATCCACTATGTTTGCCTAATGCACTATAAAAACTTCCAAAGGAGCTGTTATTATCCAACTTGTCACCTCACACAGGCTCCGAGGAGGAATTTTTTTTTCTTGTCTGCTGTTAATAAAATGAAGCAAACCATTAACAGCTTTGGAGCTGAAGGGAGAAGCAAAGGGGCTTGTAATCCTGGACTCCAAAGGAAACGTCTGCAGCGTTGCTCCTCACCTCTTTGAGATTCCCAACACGCAACAACAATTTTAAACAGACAAAATCAGTTTAGGTTACATAAATTCAAAAGCCTGAGCCTGGTTCTTTTAAAGTAACATCTTGCATTTTGTTTGGAGTGTTGCAATCTCTCACATACACTTTGAACTGGCTCCGTTTTACAGGCTGCCATGCAGTTTCCTCAGGTTTCTTCCTTTAGAGGAGTTTTAATGCAGAATTATTATGTGCAGACATGAATATATCATTAGGCATATATGTATATATGTATACAACTATATATATATATATAAAGCCTGTCAGACGGTGGTGGTTGCTCATCCAGGCCCCATCTCTCCCAGCACTTCCTGCATCCCAAACTCCCAGCGTTATCAGCACACGGAGCAAGCCCCAAACCAAGTCCTGATAAAAAGATGCCACGCACTTTGGAGAGAACACAGATATTTTAGTCCCTGAGAGCTCAAGGGTGAGTGTGGTTTTTAAAGCAATTAGTGAAGAGAAATCTGCATGCAAAACCGACGGTTGGGTTCTAAACAATCTCTTAATTCACATCTCAGAGATTTGCTTTTGGTTCATCTCCCTTTATAGTTTGGTCATGTTCCCAACATATCTTGGTGTCGGGATGGATTCTGAACCCCAGGGACCCTGTCAGGGATGTGATAACAACTCGCTCAATCCAAAGAAGGGCATGGCTGTGCCTGTGAGTGGTTCTTAAGAGCTCCCCTGTGGCCGGGGCAGGGTCCTGCTGGGGCACAGGGAGCCACACACCTCGGGGACTTTGTGATTTCAGAGGGACCCCAGAATAGCACGAGAACCTGTTGCTTCTGGCACTTGGGCTCTCAAAACCCCAGGTGCTCCCCAGGGAGTACCAGGCAATGTTCCCCTGTGCTGGCTGGGCTGATATTTTGGGTAAAGGCTTTCCTGAGGTGATTGTGGGATAAGACAGGATGGAGAAAGACTTCCATAGCTTCAGTTAGTGAAAGGGCATGAGCTGGGAAAGCACTGACAGTCCTGACTGATGTCCAAGGAGGAGCAGCTTGGACATCCCTGCAATAATGGTGAAAAGGAGGAGAAAAACGCAACAGTGGTTTATGCCATTGTGGAGAAATTCCCAACTGTTCCACAGGGAAACAAGCTGAGGGGGCAGAGGGGACACTGGTGGTCACAAGGACCCAGTGTTGGGTCAGAGCAGTGGGGACGGGGGAGAGGCTGTCTGGTCAGTCAGCAGCATGAGGTGCCCTTGGGTTTTGAGTGGTCATGGTCCTTCTGGGGAGCCTCGATGAGGTGTAGAGACCTGGAGAGAGCGGGGCAGGGAGGAACATGGGATTCAGGAGGTGCTCCAGAATGGGGGTCTGCTGCAAGCAAGCAGGAGGTTTTGGCTGAGTGCAGCCATCGCCATGTCTGTTGTCATTTATCCACTCTCCATAAGCGACCTCCCCAGGGCCCTGGACATCTTTACTTTGAAGCTGGGTCTAACTCAAGTTTCTAGGGATGTTCACCTGCTTCTCTGGGCGCAAGCCAAGGGCAGTGCCTGTGCTGCCAAAATCTCCCCTCCTTGCTGCACCGCTGGATGAAACTTCGGAAGTTGAAAAGATCCCGTGGCCTCAACACCCAGGAGACACCACAGTGTTGGTGACCCACATTAACCCACCCTGACAGGGGGGGTTTCCCTGCCTGGCGAGGAGGCTCCTCAGTGCTCTCCACGTAGGGCAGAAAGTTCAACATCTTCCCAGCCTTCAGCACCTTTGGAGACACGGAAGGACAGACACAGCCAGAAAACGAGGTGCCCGGGACATTGTGGTGAAGGACTCGGCCCCAGCATGAGGTGTTTGAAACGCAGTTCTTCCTTCTGTAAGGTGAAAATCAAGATCCTTTGAGCTTCTTCCCCACCTTCTCACCTGGAAACCTTTCTACCATGGAGGAAGAAATACACATGAAAGAAAGAAAAGGAGAAGAAAAGAACCAAAGCGGGAGAGAGCCTAAGGTTTTCTAGCATGGACAAGGTCTCCGCTCTGTGTCTCTCACTGCTGGCGCTTACCAAACATAGCCAGGGCCCCGCGAAACCTCGGGCCGGCACAGAGTAGTAAGATGAGCTCCCTCTTTATTTGGCCTAGCTAAAAATAGCAGAGGGGAAAAAAAAGGCAGAGTCAGGACCCTGCAGGACCAGTAGTCAATGGGCTGCGAGGAGCGATTGAACTCCAAGCCCTGCTCGGCAGGCTCCAGCTGACGGGCTATTTTTTGCCGTGGTTGACTAAATATGGTCAGGGAGGGAAGAGCAGGAGCAGGGGCCGCGCGCCCGGGGGTGCGTGTTTCGGATGCTTCGTTGGGTATATAAGCACTGGAAAGGTGGACTCGCGTCCTGACCAGAGCTCCCCCCTCCCTCCGCCAGCCCCCCCAGCCGTGTGCATCCCCCCGCAGCCTGACCCCCAGCCGGGGCTGACCCCCGGGGGGGTGACAAGAAGGAGGAGGAGGAGGGAAGCGGGGGGCGCAGGCACTCGTGCCGGCGCAGCCTCTCGCATCAAGGTGTGCTGCAATCCGGGCGGGCACGGTGGCTGCTCCTTA
>VZTI01004867.1:1015821-1055016 GCA_013397865.1 Struthidea cinerea
GGCATACTCCGCATTTAAAAAAAAAAAAAAACACTAACAAACTGCAGAGCAAGCAGTGCACTAGAATAATCTGAACTGAAATGTTAGAACTTTGACATGCAACCGTTCTGCAAGGTTAAACCGGCCTTTAAATTCCTAATTCAGACACAGGCTGGCTAATGACACCTGGGGGGATTGGGGCTTTATTTATTTATTTGCAACAAACTAGTGCTATGAGCTGATATCAGGCAGAGCAAAAGGGTGAAATGTGGTTAAACTTAGCCTAACTTGCAATGATCTCAATGCTGTGGTGATTAACTGTTAAAATGCCGAGAAATGAGTATTAATTACAGGCGCATGGTTTGTGGACGATCAGAAAGAGAATATGGGGAGGAGGAGAAGTTAGGTTTCCCTGCAAGGGTTTGGAATTCAGGTTACATGAAGTGTAGCATCAATTGACTGTTATTGCTTCTGCAACTCAGAGTTGACTATGGTCATTATATTTTATACGATAGTGGTGGTACCTATCACATGAATATATAGACACCAGTTCTGTGAGCTGGGTACTGTGGTGCACACACACACACACTCACGTAGATTTAAGTACCTTTTATAGCATGCATATGGATATTTTATACACATCTTTATGCATAGGTATATAGATGCTATATACAAGCAGGTGTAATGTATCACCCAGACACAACCCATCTCCAGGCTGTGTGTGGAGTGTGGATACAGGTATATGTGTGCCTGTGCCGGAGGGAGTGTGCGCTGTGTAATTGTATAGGCAGAAATCCGTGATTTGTGCTGTCAGTTTAATTGCTGGGTTCCTCTCGAGCAGATGGTTGTGTCTGTGGCTCCCAAGGTCTGAGCCCAGTCTCTCTGCCATGGGCTGTGCTGGGACGAGCGCCTGCCTCCACCTCAGCCCTGCTGGCCTCTCCCTCTCCAGTGCCCAGCCCTACACAGGGGCTGACTCCAAAGTCCCCAAAGGTTTGTGCTGCACAGCTTCAGTTTGACTTTGCCACTTGGACCTGAGCAGCACCTTGAGCCTGGGGCAGAGCAGGGATATAATATACAGCATGTTGCTTTCCATCCCTCTCACCATGCTTCTTCCCCTTTCTCCTTCAGGCAATACCTCAGGCTCTTCCCTCCCCTTTTATTTGCCCCTTGGCCTCTGCATGATCCAGGTCTCCATCCATTTTTCTCTCCAGAACAGCCAGTTTTATTGCGCATGTTTTTCTGCCAAGAGCAAGCGTAGGAGCTCAGCGAGCCCAAGTGGGTTGAGGATAGTGGCTGATGTTCACCCACCACCACTCTACTCCTGGTGGTAGCTGGAGGATAGGATCCACAGGGTGCCTCTGGTGTTGCATTAAAGGCACCATCACGGCCATTTGTCTGCTCCTCCATCAAAAGGCACAACCCTGGAAAGCATAACATTCCATCCAGAACCTCAAAGCAAATTTAAATTGCCACGATGAATTCTGCTGCTGTGGTTGTGTCATTGTCTTCAGTTCTAGTAAGGATTTAAAAGGTCCTTTTTTTTAAGCTCTTACACGGGGCTCACTTTGGGTGGCTGGCAGCTGCTGTCCCACTGGTCTGCAGAAGTTGGGGACTGTTCAGGACAGCCCATGCCAAATACATTTGAAGAAATCAAGTTGGGTACAAGGTGCAGATGTTTAGCAGCCCAAGAAGTCCAATAGCTGTCCTACTGCTGTCAGTCTGAAGGAAATTCAATACCACGCAGTGCCTGGCTGTGCAACACCCCACCACCAACACTCTGATTTTGTTGTTTGTTTGGGTTTTTTTTTTTAATCTGAAGCACTCAGACTTTCCCTCACACTCCTCAGCTCTCCCTTTGCTTTAATTTCACTGCAGTCATGCATTACACCAGTGCCACAGCTCCATCTCGCTTCCCCTTAATCCAAACTAAGGTTGAAATTTGCCTTTAAATGAGACAAATAATGATGGTTAAAAGGGCCAACAAACTCAGGGAATGAGGGGGAAGCTGCACAGAGCCAGGACTGAGGCATGTGCCGGTGTTGCATGAGGGGTGTGAAGAGATTTTGGGGGTTGGGGCTGAGCACAGCGGATTTACACCCGGGCTCCATGCGGCCTTTGCTTTTCAGTGGTGCTGGAAGTCGATGGGGCGCAGGGAAATACTTGCTCCCCAGCTGGCAGTGATATTTTAAAAAGCAGTGAGAAGCATCGATGCAATTAGGTATTCCAAAGTGCTTAGTTTGCCACTTGCTAAGTTTACTTAAACCCTCTTTAAAGGGTTCATTAGAAGACTGTGAGAAACGGTAAAATTCATTAGCACGGAGGCAGCCATTGCACATTTGCCTGTAAATTGGTATCGATCGGCGGCCGCGGCGGGCGCAGGTGAGGAGGCACCGTGCCCGCCCTGCTGAGCGAGCAGGCAGCGCCCGGCGTGACCTCCGCCGCGCTCCTGCCTAAATCCTGCCCATTATAGTCTCCCATTCAGCCCGGGCGGCGAGCGCAGCCCTGCCACTCGGCCCACATTGTTCAGGGAGCTTTAAAGCTCAGCACGGCTGCGAGGGAGGCGAGGGAGAGGGGCAGAGCCGGGGCTGCGTGCGGGACCGAGCTCCACGGGGGCACAGCGCGGTGGCGTCCAGGGCGCGCAGCCCATGGGGGCTGCGGGAAGAACTCGGCAAGACTTTGGCCCGAGCTCCCAGCACCTCGCTTTGGCTGCCTTTTATGTCTGCAGGTCTTCCCAAAGCCCCTTAGCTGGCGTGGAGCTCATCCGGATGAGTTATTAGGAGCAATTTTAAATTATTTTTTCTTTTTAATGCCCTGAACTCGCCAAAAGGCGTGTGCTGTCTTTTGGGGGTTGCTTATCTGTGGGGTAGTGTCTCGCTCCCAGTGACCAGCAGAGGAAAAATCATTGGATTCTCTAGGTAAGATGCTTTCTTCTTCCTATGCTTTAATCTCTACTTACGGATAAAGCAATCGCGTGTCTGGGGCTGATGAGTTCTCTTACTCTGGTGAATGGAGCAGTCCTTCCCGGTGGTGGTTTGTAAATCAGTAGCTGGCCATTCGATTCTTGGCTTTCTGAAAACAAATTGGCTTTTTGTTTCCAAATTGTAGGATGGAGGCAATTGGGAATTGATACATATTTAACTTTCTCCCACATGGCTTTGTCTGAAATGAAACCTATATGCGTGTACAGCAAAGGCTTTCCTCTAAACCACATTTTGGTCTTTTTTAAATGCTAGAAGTTTATGATTTAGAATGAAACACCTACTTTTTAGGTGGAGTGGGAGGCTGGCTTTTACTCCGTGCCGTTTACGTTTCAAAGAGCCCCTGCCAGGGCAGCTACCGGACCTCTGCTTCTTTGTGTCCAGCAAATTATGCAGTTCCCCTTCCCAGGACCCAAAATCCATCATCTGCCGAGGGCTCAGCCCAGCATTACCGGCGAGGATCGGGAGCTGGGGTGTGTGTCTGTCTGCACATGGGCTGGGCAGGAGGAAAGTCTGCTGGTTTGAACTGAGCCGTAACTCACTCTCAGGATGTAAATTGTAAATCAGCGTTATTTTTCCTCCTGTGACCATATAAATGCGCATATTGAAACTACCTGCTTGAGAGACATACTTCTTTATATGCCCATATGAACCTGGCAAGCTATGGAATGTAAAGAAGTATGTATTTCAGGTGGGAATCCTTCTCAGAGGAGCAATGTGTGACCCCAGGCAAGGCGGGGGGAGAAAGACAGACAGATTATTTTATATTATTATTTTTTTAACTGCCTGACCCGGCAGACTGACTGGGGAGTCAATTGATGATCTTGTTCCAGCGCGTGTATTGTTCTGTCACTTTGCCTGTGTCAGCAGGTGGAAATGCTCATCAGGACATTAAATATTCAATATGCTGACTGCGGCATGGGCTTTGAAAGGCGATGCCAGAGGAAAGCTGGCTGTCCGCTCCTGGGTTTTAACAGGGATGCAGGCCAATCGCTCCCTTTTCCTGCTTCCCCATCGACCCTTTTTACCCCAAAAATGAGGCTAGATAGCAAACAAAGCTGGCTGATCTTTAAATCTAGGAACAACAAAAGGAGATGGAGGGTGGGGGGAGAAGAAGAGAGAGGAAAAGGAGACAACAGTTGTGACTCGGGTGTGCGGTGTTTTAGCTTTGAATTAGTGTGCAAATTCCTCTTTTTGGATCTTTCCCACATTTAAACTTTTTGTTCTTGAAACTGGTGAGAAGACCTTCCTTGTCAGTGTGGTGAACCATCGAGTCGGCGGATCACAGCTAAAGCCCGACGAGTGCCTTGAATATAGGGGTCTTATTTTCCCAAAGGAAAACAAGAAAATTAGATCCTTTAATTCTGGAAGCCTTTTCCTTTGTAATGTTTTCCAACGTAAAATAGTTGGTTATTTTTCCAGAATCCTACAATGATGTGGCAAGATAAAAGAAATTCGGTTTAAGCACACGTTTAACGTTCTTCCTAGGTGGGAGTCACGTCTAAGGGTTTAAAGCTTTCAGCCCCAAATTTCTTCGTATTTCTGTGATGTTGCAGTGATGTGCAAAGCTGAACTCCTCAAAAAGCTGCTCCCCAGTTTCCCAAACTCTGGTTTCCATCTCTATGGGGCTGCTGAGGGCAGCATTTTGTTTTTGAGTGATTTCCCTGCAATTGCAACCCCATCTTTGCCTTGCTCACGGGCTCCTCAGGCATCGTTTGGTAGATGTGGTGCCAGGACATGTCATGCAGAGGTTAATCAAGTCTTTCCCATCGCAGCCTCCTCCCCCAGGCATGGGGAACAGGCGAGGCTCTGAGTTTGGATTTTGGGGAGTCTTTATCCGTCTCTATTTATGGTGAGCGTCGTCATCACTTGTTCCAGGTACGCCAAGGGGGATTGAACTGTAAGCAGGTGCTCGTGAGCAGTGGGTGAGAAAAGGCCGGTTGGGCTGTTGGGGAGATTTCCTACCTATAGGATTTGTGGGGTTTATTGAGGCGCTTTTTTTTTGTTGCTGTCATTTCAATTAAATACCATGGCTGATGGAGGCGTGGGCAGCGCTGAGCCCCTTCCCAGCAGAGGAGGAGCCTTTGATTTTTTTGCCAGGTGGCTTTGGGAAGGCCAGGTTTTGCACTGGAGGATGGCTGGTTTGCACATCATCCTGTTTGATTTTTGGGATGCTCTGGTTTTGCTGGGCGCTGGAAAGCTGGGCGTTCTTGGCTGGATGCGGCACAGTCCCTCAGGACCCGGCCGCAGGGATGCAGCAACCCCTGGTCTCAGCCCCACCAGCAGCCACCCTGCCTGAGGACAATCCTTGGCCCCCATGACCCCACAAGCATTGGTCCTGTGGGGGTCCAGCCCCATTTTGGGGTCAGATTTAAATTTGACACTGGTGGATGCTGGGAAACGAGCTGAGCCCAGGCAGGAAGGCACTGGTTCCACACAGGGCTGCAGTTCCGCTCCCTTGTAAATCAGCAATGCTATCTTGGGTCTCTGGATGAAAAATGAGGACAATTCCCACCATTCTGAATATAACATAACATTATATCTAATATATAATTTATATATTAAATTCCCCTCCTTTCCTTGCTGACCTTTGTCCCACTTCTTCTTATTTTCCTTCTCCTTCCTTCTTTCCTGTTCTACCTTTTTCTTTCTTTTCTTTCTTGTTTCCTTTTTTATTTCTTTTTCTACTTTCTTTTTATTTTTTTTTTAATTTTCTTTTTTATTCCTCTCTCTCTGTGTCCTTCCCCTTCTCAGCACTAAAACCCCTGTGCCACTGCACGTTGCTCTTGCAAAGGTGTTTGTAGTTTGATTTACAGCAGATACCTGCATTTGTAATGCAATTTTTATCTCCTTCCCCCCGCCTCTCTGAATTAATAGGCTTGTTAATCACATGGAATTGCTAACTTTAGGAAGTCGCTAAGTGCTCAGATTTATTTTTTATGTAAATATTTTCAAAGCTATAATTCTGAGCGCTGTCTCGCAGCATGGCAGTGGAGGTGGCAGGGGAGGCTTTGCCATGGACGGTGTCACCTGGGCTTGGGCGACGTTAAAAATGAAATGGGGTGGATGTGGCCCCCCAAGAGCCATGGTAGCCTTGCTGTTGACACCAGTGGAAGCAGGTGATGGCTGCAGGCCTTTGCCAAACAATTTGCACCGTTCTTCTGCTCCATGGCAGCTCTTCATCCCTTTTACACCTCTTTGGGTATCAACTGCAGCCGTTACATTGCACTGGTCCCGCTCTATTTTACTGCTAAATTAAAGCCACTTCTCTTAAACTTTTTATGAACTGGTGAGCATCTCCTGGCCTTGAGTGCCATGGTGGGTGTGATACAAGGAGCATCCGTGCTGGACCCGCAGCGCTGGGATGCTCAGGTGCACCCATCCATCCTGCGAGCCGAGGACTGTGCAGCGCCAGGCACGGAAACAGGAGCTCTGAGAATTGTAAAAGCCATAAATCCAGCGGACCAAATTAGTTAAATTTTTCTATTCTATGCCTCACAAAATCCAGCCGTTCTGGAGATGAATTCCCCGCATGTAAGCGGAACTACCGGCAGGTATAAGATGGATATTTCGCACGTGCACACGAGAGCACAGGGACAAATTTGTGCCATGCGGTTTTCCCTGGCGGGTTTTTCTTTTTTCTGTACTTTTGTGTGCTTGTTACATTGATGATCCATTATTACAGTTGTTACTATTACTTAATGTTGGAAGACAGGTGGTCCCATAAATTCTAGCACCCTCTATTTTTTTTTTAATAAAAGGGGGGGCATGTTTGCAATTCAAGTTTAATAGTGCATTCATCAAGAGCAATAAAGCATTTTATTGCACAAGTATTTCAAGGGATGTGCTGGCCCTGGTAAAAGCATTAGTAAAGGGGTGCATCAGCAATCTCATTTAAAACTGTCGACCCAACGTGAAAAATGTTGCGTTGAAGAATAAACTGCTATTAAGCATGATTAGATTGACCTGCAGGACAGATATTTTAGCTGCAGCAGCACAAGTCGATCAAAGTGAGCATCGCTTAGATTGCAAATTTTTTTTTTTTAATGCCCTAAATTAAAAATGAAAGAGCCTCAGAATATTTAGGACCAGAGAGTGACTTTGGGGGTGAGATTTGTGCATGCGATTCGAAGCGGGTTGAGAAAGTGGGGAAAGGGGGAAAAGGTATTAATTGCTGTCCCTTTAGCATACATTGAAAATATGTTACTCAGATCAACCAATCAAAAAAGAAATTGTGCTGACTCAGCACTCGGGCTAGTCTGCACGTCCGATTGCAGAAGAGATCAGCACTGCACTGCAGTATCTTTCCCTGCCTTTGACACCAGCCTAGCTGGGCAGGGCTTCCCTTGTGTTTCCCAGGACTGGTTTAGGCCAAGAACAAGAGAAGGCCCTGAAGAGAGGAGGAGAGACTCAAGGTTGCACGAGCCTTGAGCTGCTAACAAATCCTTTTTAGTCAGTAAGAAAGAGCTTCCATGCTAGGTTTGCCCTGCCAGATGCAAGCGGCATGAATTGCTTGGGAATATATCTATTTTTAAAGACTTTCACCACATCTTGCACTTAGCAGTGACTGTGGGCGAGGGGGTGGTGTGTTCCTAGCAAGAGAAATATCCTCGCTCCTCAGCTTGGATCCCTCCCTGGAAAGCCCAGGGCTGATTTCAGTGCCGCACTGGCGGGTGCCTCCCAGAGAAGACGCTGGGTTAAATGTTTGCCGCTTGATGCTGAAGTTGCTCTTGACCTCAGCCAATCGGGCAGTGATGCTGAGAGCTGCATTCCCACTGGGATGCGGGGGGTCACGCTGAGAGCAGCCCAGTGTTCCAAGGACAGGAGCCAAGAGAGAGCATGAGCTCCACTGCTGGCTCGCTGGGCTTGCAGACAAGTTGTGTAGCTCACCTGCCTCAGTTTCCTTCCGAGGCAAAGTAGGTGCTTGCTGGGGAGTTTTTGAAGCTGTGTTTGCACTGTGAGGCTGAAGGTGGAGGTGGCCAAGGCAGGTTAATGCAACGACCTGCGGCCAAAATTGTTCTGGGTTTGCAAGGACTTCCCTGCTTTGGTGTTGGCTTGTACAGTTCTGCCCTGCATGTGTCTGGGGAGACGGCACAGCCTGCCTGGACTGTGCCCCTCTGCCCTCGTGGTGTCAGGCAAAGACTCACCCAGGTTCCCCCCACCTTGGAGCAGGTGCAAGGTGTGAGGTGTGGAGGCTGGACCTCAACCAGGACCCCATGGAGTCGTGGCTGCCGGGGGCATATCCCAGTAGGACGGTGGGTGGTGGGGTCCGTGGGGTGCTCCGGCACCGCGGGGCTGCTTGCTGGTCACCAGTGTGGCCACAATCACTGCTGGGTGACTCTGCCAGGGCTGGACCGGTTGGGCTATGCCGGGCTTAACCAGCTGTACATGCCCAGCCCTGAGCACCTTGGTGGGCACCTACAGGAGGAGCAGTGTCCCTGTGGGCTGCTCTCTCCCAACCACTGCAGCACCCCGTGACGCTGTTAAGGAGTTTTTGCTTGCACTGTGTAAGCAGCACCAGCAAGCATCCCTGGGTTAGTCTGCATTTTTCCAGAGCGGTCTGTACGGAGCAGCAGGGCTGGTGGATGACACCCTTGTGTGCAAGAGGAAGGCTTCAGACACAGATATGTCTTGACTAAAGCAGGATTTGATAGTCAAAGGTTTTAGCAGTTGGAACAGTTGCTGGTGGTGCTCAGGAGGCTCAAGGGAAGCAGGCGACTGACATCTCCAACAGATGCAGGGTTTTCCTTTTTTTTTTTCCTTTTCCTTTTTTTTTCTCCTGAAGCACAGAGCCGTGCCTGTAAATGCCTCACCATGCCCAGATATGGCCTGTGCTGGGACCTGTGCCTCTATCTAAAAAAGCCCTGGGCAGACTGATGAGCCTGGGGGAACTGGGGAACAACTGCTATAAATAGTGCTCATTCTCAGCTGCCCTTCTGGGGGGGCAGGATTAGGTGGCATCTGGGCAGCCAGGAGGCGTGGGACTCGTGACCACCAACCGCAGAAGTCACCCAGCAGCTGTAAGGACAGGAGCCATCCCTGCAAAGACCTTACATAGACAAGTCAACCCTGGCATTTGGGGAGTCGGATAAAGCCACAGGAGCAGGAATCCAGTGACCTAAGAGCAATCGAGAACAAAGTTCACCGCAACGGCCGGGACAGCGCTTCCAATCTGAGATGTGACCTGGCATTGGAGACAGGACTTGGCTTTTGGCTTTTCAAGCTGTTTGGTGCAAGCAAAGGAAGGTGTCAGGAGGGAGCTGGTGACACGGGAAGCAAAGTGTCACCAGGAGTTGATGAGATGAAAAGACTGGTGTCCCCTTCTGGGACGCTGCGGGTTAATTTGCTTGTTAATTTCCTGGCAGTGAGACTATTGGAAGCTCGATTTAATATTTGTGTTTACTTTGGGTAAACAAATTAACAAAAAACCCCCAAGTCTTAATAATTTAAGACACCAACTTGATTGAAGCTAGCAGAAAGTAATGAATCTCACGCTGTGATTTCACTCCCAACCTGACAGGACGCGGGCAGAGCCTGGAGCTCATGGCCATGTGGATGTAGGGTAACTGGTCCCTAAATGTGAGGGGGGCTTATAGCTATGGACTGCAGGAGTGTGAAACAGCTTTTGTAAGACCAGAGGAAAAGGACTGTGTTGCTTGAATTAAGCTCAGCCTTGAATATTTGAAGGGAAAAGATGGAGCAGGGAGTGGGGAAGGTTTGGCTAAATACAGGAGGTGGCTGTGCAGGTGATACCTGGAAGGGACATCCTGAAATGTGTGCAGTGGGAGAATGGGGATAAGATCATGGAGCAACACTGCAGCTTGCCCCTGAGCAGGTGAGCTGTGGGATGGGGACTGGAATGGGCAGGCAGGGTGAGATGGGTATTTATGCCCAGGCTTTGCCCCTTCTGTCCCTCATGGTGTCAGGGCTGTGCTGCACCACTTTACCTTCTTTAAATTAAGCCAGCTTTGTCCTAAAGCCTTGTCTTTGAGACAATGAGACGCACCCGCTAAAATCTATTGTGCCATTTTTGCAAAGCCCAGCAAAAGTCGCCTGTGCACCGTCCCCTCCCTGTCCTCCACGCTCATTTGGCCTATTTGAAACTGAATTTATTCCTGGGAAGGTCCCCATCAATTTGCTTTGCTCTTTTGTTGACAAGTTTATTAAAAACCTGGGCAACTACATATTAAACTTTTATCAGTGTCGAGGAAGAATACGTCCTTTGAGCAGCCACAAAAGTTATGGATTGGGGCTTAATGTTTCTTGTTCCACCATTCGGCTGAGTCAGCGTAACAAATAAAAGCTGCCATTTCTATTTTTTTTTCCCTTTCTTGAGAGACATTTGCCTTAACAGTGTAAGTAACTGTCTCCAGTAATGCAAAAAAGGTTTCAGGTCTAGGTAAACACGAGGCTTTTTTTCTTTTCTTTGTGGCCGTTTTTAATAATTTGAATTACTAATTTAAAATAAGAAAATATGAACCCTGGAGAAAGTTATTGTTGCTTTGCTCTGAGCCAATAGTTTTGGTAAAAAAACTGTTACTTCATAGTGTTTCTATGAAAAAATTCACTGCAAATTAATAATTGTTGTACTGCAAGTGATGTGTTTTCATCCAGTGTGAGGGCAGGAAGGGGTTGGAGCCATGTTTGGTTGGGGATGTCCCTTCGCGCCGCTGCAATGGGGGATCTTCGCTCTTTTTCTTTAGTCATGAGATGAAACAAAGAGGAGGGCAATATGTTGCACCAAAGATGTTAAAAATAAAGCGTTAGAATTGCATAACCTAGTTCCAGTTTTGCCGTGCAGCTGAGTTTTTAGGAGTTGAAAGAAGCCTGAGAACTAATTGGTGGGAAGGAGTTTAAACTGATATAACGAAAGGCAGGGGGAAAAAAAGTGAGCATTGGTGGGACTAAGCCACAATTCCTAAACTCTGCTGGGCAAATAAATAAATAACACAGCATCTTTCTCTGCCTGTCACCGTGTCCAAGGATTTTTTAGTTCTTAAACAGGTTTGCTGGCATAATTTGTCAAGTCCAACAGGGAGGTTTCCGTGTGACAGCCGATCGTTTTTCACCAGGCACAGTGGTGCACCAGAGCCGTCCTGCCGGCGCGGAGCAGCTCCATAATTAGACAAGAGTTAACATTCCTGTGCGAGATGGCTCATCCCTCCTGCCCAGGGCATGGCACAGCCCACCAGGGCCCATCCTGCACCGTGCCCAAGGCCGGCGGGGAGCATTCCGGACAAATCCGTCTGCCTCCAGGAGTTTATCTGCATCACCATTTGCTCCAATTATAACTAATAGGACACATATTGCATTTTCATAGCATCTAATTTTCTATTGATTTTAACGGGGCTGCTGGTGTTTTGTACTATTAAGTGGTGTCTCCTATCAGTTGCTGTTTAAAAACGCTGAGTGCACTCCCCTGTATGGGATTATGCAGTCAGCACATGTTTTAAAACCTGTTTAATTGTTAGGTCCATAAAATGCACAAACTGTATTAGGGAACGGCTTTGTTCTCTTTTGAGAGTGTGAGTTGCAAAACAAAAAAATCCAACTCCACAACTATTTCCATGGCTGGTTTCAGGAGGTGCAGCTCCCAGAGACCTGCTCAGAGTCTTGTGCGTCGGGAAAACAGCTTTGGAGGGACCATCTTGAGCCCACATGGAGTCAGCTCCCTCCAGGTAACGATGCTCTGCATTGTCAGAACAGAGCATGTCCATGCTTGAAACGGGGCTGTTAATTTTACAAGAGGCCTAGGACCAAAATTTGGGTTAAGACAGAGATAAGGTTACTTTAGATGCTCTGTATAATTAAGGAATAAAGTGATAACTGTAGGGTTTGGGACTTTATTCCCTGTCATAGGTATTGCTGTGTGCCTTGGCAATACACCCAAATAAAACCAGACTATCAAATTCGCCATTTCATTTCAGCAAGTGCTCATTGAAGCAGGGTGAAAGCAACAGTCCTCTGGCCAGGACCATTTAAAGAAGAAAAGATTTAAAGGAGAGATTTAGGGAAGGAAGGGAGAGGTGACCTGGCAAAGAGCATTGCCAGCAGGGCACAGGGATCGCTGGCTCAGGGATGTTGGATAACAGCAATAATGGTGGAGAAGGCAGATTAAAGGAGATGGAAATAACGTTTTGGGGCAGCTGAGTTACCCCGGGATGCTGGTGAGTTTGCTGTCAAGTTGCTGCCTTCGCTGCTCATTAGCAAGAACCACGTTGTGTTTGTTGGAGACAGGTGAGTTCATGAGGGTGTGTAAATTAAATAGACACTTTATTAAGTTCAGGTAATAGTTTTGGTTTGAAAGACTGAGTGGCTACTGCGATGTCAGCAACTGCTTTAGTGCACAAAGGAACTGAATGCTTTTTAATTAAGTCAAATAAAATCCAAGCAGAAGGCTCTTGAGCCTTGTCTGGAGTCTACTTTTTGGGTTGAACATCTTTAATTTTAGAAATGTTAATAAAACACAGTCTACTTTTTCCCTGTAATAATATAAGTTCAATTAATATTTGATGTCTGTAAGGAAAAGGATAAAAGCAGCGAGCTTGTATTTTCTGGTTTACAAATGGCACATTGGGCAGAATCCTGCGACTGTGGCATTGATTTAAACATCCTCGCAAAGACACCACGCAATAAAGTTGAATCATCTGCAGTATAAGTATGGCTGTTTGGGGGAAAAAATAGCAATGTGAGAGAGTAGACATTTTCCTGTATTATCAAAAGCCACTTCATTTTGAGGAAATTTCCTCCAATTTAGTAATGTTTGGATGGAAATCAAATAACACATTAGCTTGGGGAAAGGGGAAAAAAAACCCTTCCAAAGCTAATTACAAAGGGAATGTGCACTTCATTAAGATAAAGCTGTAGGAAATCAATGTTCTGTATTGTTGTTTTTTCCTTTTGATTGGATTTTAGAATGATAAATTGTTCATGCATTTGATCTAAAAATGATTTGTTTATTCAGATGAAGAGCAACAGTACTTTGTCTCATTTGGCCTTTTAGCTTATAACGATAATGGCTTGGAGGGCTGCTCATTTCTCAAAAGTGTATTGGACTGGAATAGGCAGGAGATTTCTGGACTCAGAAGGATGGGCCCCATGCAAGGGTTCGTTGTAGGCTAATTCTATTGCATGTTGAATCTTCTGCTTCATTAGGAATATCGACAAATGCTGATAAATTCTTTGGCTTTTCTGCACTGTCTATAACACGTCTTTATTAGAATATTGAGGCTGAAGTGGAAAGATCTGCAATAGAGGAGATTCTCTTATGTTGGGTACTACTGATCCTACTTGCCACAGCACTGGGGGCTTTTGCCCGTTCTCCTGGATATAATCATGGACAGCACCGCCAGCAACCAGTTTCAGGCACCACGCAAGGGTGGCCAGCGAGGGAAAAGCCATCATGTGTTTGTTCTGTTGCTTTGGCTTTGATCCACCTCTAGCCCCTGGCTCTCCCTCAGCGTGCCCATGGCTCTCCAGTGCCATCCCACAGTGCCTGTAGGCTTTGCCCAGCTCAGGATGGCAGGGGCAGGAGCAGGGCCATGTGCAGGGAGGCACCAGCACCTGCTCCCTCCACACCTTTCCAGTGCAAGACCCAATTTCATGAGGAGATGATTGGACCGGCCTTCCCTTTGGACACAAACTCGAACGTGGTGGTGTTGGGTGGCTGAGGTTTTGGGCCTGGTTTGGGGTGCTGTTGCAGGCTGCACTTGCAACACTGGCACAGGCAGGAAGGGAGAGCAGCACCAAGCCCTGCCCGGCTGTTAGGATTGGCAAACTCTCCTGCCAGATCCTGCCTGCTGGGCCTGGCAGTGCTCAGCAGGCAGAGGTGGAGCCTGTCCCGCCTGTTTCACAGGGGCGGGGGCCCACAGGCATTCGGCAATGAGCACTGCCTCGCTGGAGAGATCAGGGGCTTCAGCAGAGCTCAGACCTCTGGCCACATCTGCAATCCATCTTGTTTGGGTGGCTGGTACAGCCCCAGAGCCCAGCCTGGCGGTGCCTGGGCTGGCAGAGACCTGGGCCCTCCCTGCTGGGATGCTACAAGTCCCCGTGGGTTGCAGCCCTCTCCAGCTTTATAACGTGGGCTGCTCTTTCTCAGCTGCTGGGAAAGCCTCACCACCAGAGAGACATCATTAGTTTTGATTAATGGCATCCAGAAGAGAAAACCTAATTTTCTAAAAAGGAAAACCTTACCCATAACTCACTGCAGAGAATTTAAACAAAATGTTATAGAACATCCATGCCAACTCACATTGATTTCAAATATGTTCCAAGGCACTCCCCGAAGCAAAGCAGGGGGGAGTGGGGACAGCTCTGGTCCCCAGCAGAAGATGCTCAGTGTAACCCCACACCTCTGTCCCACAGTGCTGCTTTCAAAGGACTGACCCCAAATCAACAGGGCTGGGACAGAGCACACATACCTGGGGAGCAAAGTGTGTTTGAGGTGGTGATGCTCAGGCAGTTTGGTGCACTCTGTCCCAAAATCCATGTGCCCATCAGAGTTTAGCTCAGTACAGCCTCAGTCGCTAATGGCACTTCCACCTCTACCCAATCACCAGTAGATAATTAGTTTCCTTTACCTCCCGTAAGTCACCAAAGGATGCATTTAATACTTCCAGGTCTTCACTGTCTAAGCTTCCTTTTAGCTCCTCGGCTTGATTGTCTCTTGAAAAGGTACCTAGAGATAACTTGATTAAATTAATTGTAGAGCTCTTTTTAAAAAGCTACTCTCTCTCCCTTTCTCTCTCCATCTCTCTTTCCATTTATTTATAGGCAGCTTAGAGTAACGGGTTTGGGCAGTTAAGTGATCTGCAGTGCTTACCGTGACAATGCGAAGCCTGTAATTCTTCCGGAGATAAAATGCTGGCCCACTTGCAATATTTCTGCGTGCGGAGGTTCCAAGCACAGGTGCTTTTCCCTGGTGTCGTCTTGCAGCATGGTGGGCTGCGAGGGAGAGGGGGGAAAAGTCACCTTTGCCTTATGACGCATATAAATTCTTTAAATAGGTTATGCACATGGCAATGTGCAACGTCTGCGCGTGGCTCCTGGTTAAGAAAGAAAGGCCTGACTTTATTGGCTCCCACTGCAGAAATGATCGGAGCTGCTGTGATTTTAAAATTTGATTTACCGGGTTATTTTTAGCCATGGGGTGTTCACGCTGCAGGGCTCTCCAGGAGAAATCAACACCCCAGTGCTGAGATGTGAACCATCACAGGAGTGACTTGGACAGCAGCGGTGTAGCAGGGACTTGCTTTCCCCATTTGGGGACAAATTGCCAGATTATGAGATTGCAAGAAAGAAAAGCCTTTTTTTTTTTCTTTCATTCCCTCCTCCCTTTTGTTTCCTTTCCACCACTTTCCTGTTGGTTTCTGGTGATGGCAAATACAACCATTGCTTGAGCAGGTCTTAAACCTCCTGAAAATGCTGATTTTAATGCCAGATGAGAAAACACAGGAGGCTTCACAGTAGGGAAGCAAAGTTTGCTAACCTCTAAAAAAAGATTTCAGGTGTTCCAGCCTTTTCCCTCCCATTTTTCAAGGAGAGCCCTGAGGGGAGAAGAGTTCTGCAGCCTGAGTTCCTTGGCTGTGGGCTGGGCTGGTTGTAGCAAACAACATCTCTGCTGCTATGTGTTAGGTGTCACTTCAGACACCTAAACACAGGGCATGGAGGAGGACAGCACACCATAAAACACTGAAAGGAAGGAGGCAGGAGGTGATAATTAAAGCATCTGGATGAAAACAATAGCCCTTACCTATGTCACACTGTAATAGCAACGTGGCTCTCAAAACAGAGCCAAGTATCAGGTTTAAAAGTGCTTCAGGCTGATGGTTACTGCTGCAGACTATTCCACTGCTGTTCAAACTGCCTCTTTAATTCAGACCTGCTCTTCAGCCGTAGCCTCTAAGAAGCTTAAATAAATCCTGACTGCCTGAAAGTGAAGCCATTTGAACCAGTGCGGCATCAGGCAGCAAGTTCAGAAGAGGTCCAGGAAGCTGGGAAAGAAAAGACCCCGAGGAATTCTCCTCTCTGCTGCCACAGCCCATGAGGCCAAATGCTTTGCTAAAGCTGGTAAAATGGAACCAAATCACCTCTTCAATGGATTTGGTCCCCTTCAACCAGCTGTAGCTGTGCATTGATCTCTCAGACGCACCTTGGAGGATGAAACACTTGAACCCGACCAGGGCGGCTCAGGTAGAAGACAAATGGCCACGTGAACACTGCTGATAAGCAAATCATGATGATTGGCATCTACAGATCTATCACTCGGGCTCTAAACTGGTGGGCTGAGCCTGAGTCATTATGTGGTTGCCAGTCAATTCTGCCTAACGGAGACCACTCAAGACTGATAATCCCTATCACCTTCCTCCATTGATCTCAGCTGTAACCCAGTGTATTCCCGCTGCAAGTGCTGTGCATTTTCATATGTGTTTGCTCATGCCCACCCAGGAGCCCTGTGCCTCGGTGTTTCATCTGCTGCAAGGAAGAATAAAGGTTTTGATCTGAAGTTCCCTCCTTGTGTTTTGTACCACGCGCCGAGCTGCTCCTTCAACAGCTCTAGTGAAGAAATGGGCTGTTACAGGGCTACCAAAGCTGGGAAGGAGTTGGGAATATCAACTGCTTCCTCACTGTCCCAAACTGCAAGTATCCATGGTCTGCACTAGCCAACAACGTTTTTTTGTTAATGAGATAAAAGCTGTGCTCCTAAAAAAGAGTTCCCTGTTTGACTTTGTTGACCTAAAAGACTTGTAAAGGCTCTACCCCAGTCTGGTCCTTATAAGCACTAATGTTATGCTAATGGAGTTAAAGAAAATCGCTCACTTTCCCATGTAATAATGATTGGTGGGAAAGCAAGCTGGGCGTCATCCTTTCCTAGCCATCGTAAATCTATAGGACTCTCACAAGCTATGAATATTGCAGCTTTAATGAGCCATTTGGATGCAAAAGTCTGATGGGAGATTATTCATGTCTTTACTTCTTAACAACACCTGGCCCAAGTTAACCCCTGGCATGAGAGTGTGCAGAGATTTGTCTCTTTTCACACGCTAGAAATTAGGTTTACTTCATTTCACATCCCTGGTCCTTTAGGTACGGTTTAAGTGTTCTTACTAGGGCCAAGAGTATTCATGTGCTTCAAGATAAGGAGTCGTTTGATGGATCTGAGGCTTAACATGCATCTAATATTTATGTCACTGGGTATTTAAAAGGCAAAGACATGAGGAGCAATGTTACTGCAGGAGCGCCTTTCCTCAGCTAAAAGGAAAATAGCGCTTACTCAATCCTGCTGGCTCATTTTTCTGCACTTTAACAGTGCCTAAGCATCCATGTCGATATCTGACTGAAGTCTACATGTGTTTTTTCTCCCCATATACTTCAATCAAATCAGGCACGTTTTCCTTCTTGCCACCAGCTGATTTCTTGGGAACATGTAAAAGAAATTAGACATTCTATTTTTTAAAATTTATTTATCTTTGCAACTGCAGCATCGTTCCAAACAGCCAACAATGCACCCGAAAGGGCTTTGACCTGGCCTGATAGAAGAGACTCGAGCAAAAGCAAAATGCATTTGCTGACGTTTGTGCCTGCAAACAGAGGAAAAGGAGCAGCTCCAAGAAATCCCTGTGTTAGCATGGAGCCAATGTGGAGCGGTGGGTAGTGAGGGTGCTCGTTTCTTTCCAGCTGAACCCTCACAGCACAGCTCTGCCCTTGGCAAAAGAGCCAAGTGGCCACCAGCTCTGCAGCTCCGAGTCACCTCTTGACACCTCATCTGTCCTGGGTGATTAATTGCTCTATAGTTATCCGTGCTGGTTTCTGAGCTCTACTCAATCCCAATTCCTAATTCCCATCTCAGAAGCATCAAGCAAAGGCATCTGCTGAGGCAGGAATGACTGTCCAGACAAACCACCTCAGTGCTGTCGCTGCCAGTCCTGAGATTCCTGAACATCCTTGGGATGAAAGCACAAGGGAAGGAGAATCCTCAGCACAAGTCCCTAATTGCTGGCAGCCTGGGCTGTGAATGATGTCGAGACTCTAGAGGAAAAGGTTGAGTAGAAACAGATGCTTCCAGCAGGTTGTGGCCTGGGTTTCCAAAATACCACGCTCCTCCCGCCTGCTCCCACAATCTGGGTTATTTTCCATTGTTCCCCAGGGCTGCATCCAATGTAAACAACACCATTATTAACATTCTTCCTTGGTAATGATAATTAAGTTACTAAAAAATGTCAAATAGGGAAGCTGGAGGCATTGCAACTTGAACAAAACCAGGGAATGTAAATGAAAATGTTTTTTCCTTAAAGAAGTGTGGTACCCCCAAAGCCATTTTGAATAGCAGGGAAGCTTCCAGTTCTCTGGGAGCAAGAGAAGATATGAATACAAAGGGATCCCAAAAGTTGGGCCATGCCTTTAAATGCATAAATGGGGATCCCACCTTCAGGCACCCATGCTTGACGATTTCTGGCTGTGTTTTTATTGCCTAATTATATCTTTATGGAATGAGAAATTCAGTTCACGTAGCATGGAATTTCTGTAACAATACAGCCATTAAGGTCTAGTCAAGGAAATATGAGGCCCAAGCAGAAGGCAGCAGGTAGACTTCAGGGGAGCTCTCTAGGGACTGATAATGTGTAGGGACAAATGTAAGGCATGGGCCAAAAAATTGTAACTCTCCTTCCCAACAATTTGTGTTTCAGCCTTGCTCACTCCCAAATCCTTCCTGAGGCAACAGCAGGGTTTGGAGCAAATGGAGCTCGCTGATATCTGCCCTTTGCAGCCAGGAGCTGCCCGGATCCTGAACCCATCCATGGTCTGAAAATGGGATCTGCTTCAGTCAATTTTCCATAAAGCCCAGTTCTGAGGGGAAGTCTTACCACTGACTTTGAGAACCCCAGGATCAGGTCCTGGCTAAGTCATTAGAAACGTTTAGCCAACCATCTTTAACTACATCAAATCTAATTGTTTCCCATATCCTCTAAGAGGCTGCTTCTGATGGCTCACCAGACACTGCTGGTTTCCTGGAAACCCTATTAGCTTCTCAAACAAGGCAATCCTGAGGACTCACTCCTGCAAACCTGTTGTGCAAATATTAAATAACAGCGAATAATTAGCAAGAATAATCCTTTTTGCTTGACCCTCTTCTGTAATAAAGACCTTTGTCGGTGAATGCAAATGTTATTTTGAGGAGCAATTCATAATCTAGAGCTGCTGAACACATCAGCCTAAATACACTAATACTCTAATAGCCATATTTGTACAGGACTTAAGACAGACAAAAACAGGCACGTTCTCTGTCCCAAAGACCTAAGAGCATTCACCAGTCAAGCATAGGAAGAGGAGGTGGCAAAAGAGGTGGCAAAGAAGGGACCCACTTCTGCCTTTGATACATCTTCAAGTGTCTCAGGTGGTGTGATCAGATCTGCTGGATTCTGTCCATGGAGGTTTTTTCTGAGCATCCTTTTCCTTCACCTGTTTTTCTTTTATTTATTTTTTTTCTGAGAAGGGAGAAAAGAAAGGACAAGCAAGCCAACAGGCAGATAATTGTTCTATGCTGACAGTTTGTCAAGTGATGGAAGCACAATTTTAGTTAAGAGATCTGCGTTACAGTGGCGAGCGAGCAGAAGTCTCTTCTTTTCCTCCCAGATGGCATTGACATATAGCCTGAAGGGGCTATCAGGATACAAAGCTAAAGATGGTTAAAGACATTAAAAACTGTACAATGTGAGCACCATCTACACCAGGACCATCATCCAGGAGGAAGATTCATCCTGACGTATCAGGCAGAAGTCAGATCTTCTACTGGTATTATATAAAGCTGTTGAGCCGAAGGTGTTTTTGAGATAGACAAAAAATATCTATTCCTGCTACTAACCATGCCTTTTCCAGTAGGTCTTTACTGACTCTTGAAAAGCTATGACCAATAAATGTAATGATCTGCCTTCCCTTTTCTTTCTGGGTGAACAATATCTTCTGCAGGGTGTTTATCACTGTGGGCAATGAGTGGCTTGAGCCATTCCTGTCTAACTCCACTTCCCAGCAAGACATTGAATGCATTCTCTTCATCACACTGTTTCCCAAATCTGCCAGGGCTTCTGTTAATGATAAATATTGCACTCAGAGTCAGGTTATAAATCTTGCCATAGGATGGAGGGAATTCCAATTCTGCATTTCTTGGATTTGGTGTTGTGTAAGTTGCTTAATTAACTTGCACAGAGAATAGGCCTAATAACATTGCATTTTTTTAATAAGCAAGCAGTGCAGCTGGAGGGATAGACAACCACGAAGAGAGGAGTTCACCTGCAGCAAAATATCCTCTACTTCCCCCAAAAGCGATAAAAATTTCAATACATTGACACAATCCCTAATTAAAAATGACTGCCATAATCACCCGTATCATAGCCATAGGACATTGGTTTGGATTAAACGCAAGCAGCAGGATGTGCTGCACGTGTTTTCCGAAGGAAGAAGGGGTTGGATGATGGTATCTCCTGCACACTCAAGCCAGAGCAGAGGAAGGATCCCTCAGCTCCTACGTGCAGGTTGCTCCTCCGCCGCCCTTCCCGGTGAGCTGCACGACGGCGCCCGCCTGCACTGCCTGAACTGTTTGCAGCAGGAGATGAACCATGTCCACGTGCCCTTTTTTGGCTGAGGTTGGAGCAGACGTCCTTCCCTTTGTGTCTGACGTGGCCAGACAGCAGGCGCGTGGCCGGGCGCAGCAGCCTGGCGGCTCCATGCATTACCTCAGCTCCTGCAGCAGTGCTGAGCTGTAGTAGCACCCAGCCTGGAGCTTGGATACGTCCTTCTTCTCCTCACAGGGAATAAAATCCCTCATTTTGGGGTATTCAGCAAGGAGAGGGACAACAGAAAACAGCTTGTCGCTGCTCCACGTAAATTATGCAATTGGCCTGCCTGGATTGGATATGGATTTAACGGTTGGACTCAATGACCTCAGGGGTCTTTTCCAACCTGAACGATTCCAAGAGAGACTCCCTATTTCCATGTTCAACTGCTCTTGCCTTATGCTTGTGATACCAGTGTGCACCCAGGGATCTCAGCTGGCTCTAAGCACTTGTCTTTTATTCTACAACACCAAAAATAAACACTGAGATGCTTCATGTAGCCCCGGGGCTGCAAGGTGGGATTGCACCACAGAGCTGGGGCTGAGCACAGAAGCAGCATCTGCTACAGGGGGGCTACAAGGAGCTGAGTAACCGAGTGATGGGGCACAGCATGGCCAGTCTTTCTCTTGAAGAAACTCAACACCAAGGGCTTCTTTTCCAATTCCACGTGGGATAGTTACTGCACATCTCTTAGCATCTCTGATAAAATCTGCCTCCAGCTCTTCCTGCCCTCCTCTCCTATAAATCATTTTGTGCAATGCCTGCAGGTGATTTCTGCTTTCTCCTGCATAGAAGGACAGGAGTGGGGAAAGAGTGAGAAAGGGAGAGATTTGAAACTATTTCCCAAATATTCCAGCGTCCAGCCATGAGCTGATATCCTGCTGGGGGTAAGAGGTGGCCCCATGCAGCACTCACTCAGGAACAAATAATGAATGATCCTGCAGCCTCTACTCAGCACAGGGAAAGGAATTAAATTCTATCCCCCTTTTGTGGATCACCTGGAAAGTACAGGTGTAATCTATCTTTCCATGGTGAGGAGCACAGCCCTGCGAGACAAAAAAAGCCTGTGAAGGACAAAACCTGGGACAACCCTTTGAGCTGGGACATCCGTCGGGCATAGAAAGAAGCAGGAAAAGAAAGAAAACAAAAGAAAAAAACCACCAAACTTTAACAGATGTAGCTTCATCTCCTGCGAGGGAAGCTGGAGCTAAGCCTGGTGTAACACTCTCACTTCATTTTGGGGATGAGCATTTCATTCCCAGCTGCCTTGGAAGTGCTATAAACTTCACAATAATACCTTTTCATCATTTTAAAACTTCCATTGTGATCTCCAGCCTGCAGTGTCATACTGGACGATTTAATGTGGGGTGTGAGTAGATTTTCAAGTATAGACAGATTGATTCATGAGTGAATTAATCTGATGCATCTTTTAAATGGAAAACTGACATAATTTTCCATCAGAGACCTGCTAATAAAGCACATTTACTTGGTGAATCCATTTTTTCCTGTACTAAGTGCACTACATAAGGTATAAAAATATCAAATCAATAGCCAAAGACTATATAAAAATGAGACTGACAGATCAGAAACCATGGGTGAGCCACCCTCTCCTTGGCTTCTTGGAGGACTCTGTTTCTGCTGCTGAAAGCCACATTCCCAAAGTCTTCCCAGGACAGCAAGGCTGCAAAACCCCAGGTGTCCTTGCAAGTCCCAGAGGGGACTGGGTGCATCGAGCCACCTGCTTCCAGGGGTCTGGTGGCATAAGTTCTCCTGCAACGCTCCCTATTTTTAGAAGTAGGTAGTTTGAGGGGGTTGGGTTTTTCTTCTTTATTAGTTTTTTTATTATTATTATTATTGCAGAAGGCACTGGGTAGAAGAAATGTGTTTAAAAGACAAAGGCATCTTCCAGCACATTTGCGCAGGGAGTCTGTCCCAGCCTGCCAGGGAATCTGCACAAACTCTCCTTTTTTAATTCTTTAGCTGGAGTACGGCAGCGTTATTTCAAAGGAAATGCCTGCACAGCCTTCCCTCTGCAAACACTGCAACCATCATTCGATCAGTGCAATTCTCCCGTGTGAGCTAATTTAACAAGCGGTTGCTTTGCAGGCTGTGGAGAATTGCCTCTTACCTAATAATTCTGCTAATTTGCTTAACTTTCCCAGATTGCAAACGGCCCTGCTCTGAGCAGGCAGCTTTCTAAATGAACCCCCAGACACGTTCCTGACAAGAGCCAAAGGAAAGGTGGATGGCTCAGGAGGTTAAAGCTCACAGTCTTCTGTTTTGACCTTTGGGCTAGCATTCAAATTTGCTTGTTGGGAAAACTGCATTCAGCATGTATTTTCTTCAGGGATTTACGATACCCTTTTGCTTGTAATTATTCTCAGTTGATGTCTTCCATATATTAAAGAGGCTTCTATTAGCAAGCTCCAGTCCTCTCAATTATCTTGCAAAAGTCTCCTTATTTGTGGATGGGAGCTACACCACCAGGATTGCCACCCCTGCAAAGCTCCTGGTCCGTGGCTACAGGCAGAGAAATAAGGAAAGTGCACTGGTAATACAAATGTCTGAGCAATCCCAGAAAGAAATGAAAACTGCAGTAAAGGTAAATGTCAGACTATTTAAAGACAATGTTAACTATTGATTTTTTAGAGGAGACTACCTCTTCAAAGGATGGCAAGCATGACTTCAGATACAGACGAAGCAACCTAGATGGATGGTGGAGAGGGGAGGCGAGTGATCTGGGAAGACAGAGATTTTCCCGGAGAGCAAAATGAACCCTTGATGAAGCCTCTGGGATTAAAGAGGTGGCTTAGTTCTTTCACAGCATCCACCCTTCAACCCATTTAAGCACCATGCCTTTTCCAAGAAATGAAGGGCAAAGAAGCACTGATAAGCAATAAAGAGATAAGCAGCAAAGCACTCGTTTCACTGGTGTTTCCCAATGAAAAATGAACCCTCGAGCACACCCAGTGATTTGTTGTCTAAGTAGCAAAGCTCACCCAAGTTCCTGATTTTGCTTCCAGCAGAGATGCTCATTGCTCATTCTCGCACCCTGGAGCAGCTCGGACTCATTATCCAGCCCTGGCGCTCCCTGCCTGCAGCTGCCTGTGCGCAGCTCCTACATGGACATACACATTTCATAGATACCTGTGCATGCACCTGCCTTACGGCCCACGCTGTGACATCCCTGCCAAAGCATCCCGGAGCAGATATTCCTGGCTGCGGGCGCCTGCACCCACAGGGAATTGTTCCTTTCAAGCTGCAGTGCAGAGACAATGCTGTACACTGTGCTTTGGGGGAAATGGCACGATAAGAATTTAGTTAGGGGATTTAAAGGTCTTCCAAGGCTGCATTTTCAAAAAGGGTGACTTCTTATCTCGATGGGTGTTTTGGAACAGGAGGCATGAAGGATCTAATCCAGTGAAGTGTAATGTCAGTGAGGGCAAATTAAGTTTGCATTTGGATACAAACTCTCTTTTAGAGGCAAATTCGGCTGTTGAAAGGAAAATTATTGTACACATCTACACAGCAAAGGAAATGGGTGATGCTGGGGGGCCAGTCCTGACTTTAGCAGGCTTTGACATGGGTACAGGAGAGGAACAAACCCTCCCAGTACCCTCTGTTTCTGTTGGGCGAGTCATTTGGATGCTTCAGTTTGAAGATCCCCACAGGTCTTATAACCCCAGCTCCCCTTTTTTGGCAGTCAGCTCAAGGTGCAGAAAACCCCAGTTCCTGGTAGATCCTAAACACAGCAGAGCAATATGGTATTACTGCCTGGGGTAGCTTTTGGTTTAGATGTATTATTTCAGTAAGGAGGTCTTCAGACAGTGTTAAATGACAGATAATATAATTTTTGAATGTGACGTTCATCTGAATTTTATTTTCTGATGTTTTGACTCACTGACTTGATGTCTCTCTATTATGCACACACCTCTGGAGATGTTGCTGGCAATGATTATGCATAGCATTGAGTTAGTGAATAAAACCACTCCAGGAACTGCTTTACAGATCACAGTATTGTTTTCCCTATAATTGTCCCACAAACGGTGGAAGTTATATGGAGAGAGCAGCGTGCTCTGACAGACTGCATATTTCTGCAGTGTGCATCAAACCTCACTTTGGCTTCTGAGACGTATTTCTGATGGTTCTTGGGGATTTAACTTTAAGACCAATGTATTTTAGTATCCATATACGCTCCACTGTTCATGTCATCCGGCAGCAACTGAGGATGAGCTGTCTCCTTAATATGGATGAGACACCAATTTATCTAAGTTATCACCTCCCAATCTCTCATACATCTCTGCTGCTAACTGCTGTGTTTCTGACATCCATACCTGAACTCTCTACAACTTCTCCTTCAACTGAAACCATAAGTAATTTTTTGGCTGGAAGGTCTTGGTACGTGTCTAATGGCTTCTTCATCTCTCGGCTTGAATTCAACCATGAGGTGATGGAATCAGGCTCTGGACACTGCATTTTAAACCCACAACTCTGCATAGATCCACGCAGCACACTAAATCAGGGTGTCTTTCCAGCATCTGAAAATATATGACTGAATCAACCTGTCCTGGGCTCGCGTTGAACAGCACTGCAGCCCCGTTGTGCACAGCCCCAGCATTTGACTGCAGAGTCAGCAATACTTTCCCCCTTCCTGATGCATTCCCAAGCCAGCAAAAGTTAGCCCTGCTCCTGGTGTTCTCTTTCTAGACGATCCCAGTGGTATTATGTATCAAATAAAGGTCTCATTACTTAGATCCTGGTTCCTCCATGGCATTGCTCTCGTTAGTCATCCTGGTCTTCAAGCCAGTGCTACAAACCATTAGAGCTGTCTTGCTCCCCACCCCTAAATTAGAGATTCCCTCCCCTGCCCCTCTGTGCCACAGAGGTGGTACCCTGGGGACCACTGCTGCTGCTGCTGGGCCAGTGCTGGATGGCCGGGGGCCTCTGGGCCATGAGCTCTGGGCTTGAGCCTTACTGCAAAGGAATGGTCCCCCCTTTCTGCCCAGCCTCATTTTGTGGCCCCTGGGGATGTTCCCACTGCTAAATACCCCACACTGCCAGCTTTGTGCCCTGCAGCATCTCCAGATGCAGCCCCCTCCCAGGTGCAAAGGAAAACTCTTTGGTTGTACCCCAAATCTGTTAACTGAATCCCTGACTTCCCTATAAAAATTGTTGGTAACAAATGAGGGCAGGGAATCACCTCCTTCTCCCCAACCCCAGTTCCCACTGGGGTTTATTTGCAGGGAGTTCCAAGGTCTGGCACAGAGATCACCCCAAAGAGTCACACTCTGCATTTCCCACAGACAGAAATGCTGCAGCCCCCTCCCCCCTCCCCTGCTCCCACTTCCCACACCCCTGCCCTCAACTCTGCTCTTTGCAGTGTGAGATCCAGGGAATTCACTACTTTCTCCAGGTAATATCTTTTTTAGGACCACAAATGACTTGCATAAAGCACTGGAATGAGATTCTCTTTGTGCTGAGGATGAAATGCAAAAAGGCAGAAGAGCAGGGGAGAGCAGATCCTCCCTCAGCTGTATGAATTCACCAAATCTGATGGTTTATTCATTTTAATTAGCTTTGGAATTCATATATAAGTGTATATATGTATACATGTGAATTCATATAATGACACATAATTAATTTAGAATTTGGCATTTCCGAACAGGTAATTAAAATAGCTCATTGTTGATTAATCACTTGCAAAATAAATTATTAGCAATATCACTGTTAGCATTATGTTTATTACTACAATTTAGAGAAATTAAGGCAGTTCACTCACATTAAATTAAACACCAAAGCACAGCTGTAATATACCCTAGACAATATCTACTTACTCGGAGAACAAATGTGATGTGTGCATTACAGTACATTTGCTGGGTCATACATCTTGGATGGCCTCTTCTTGTCACCACCAGAAACCTAATCCCGACACACAGATGATTCCCGTCTCTTTCCGTAAATATAAAAATAGGATCTGCTGGACTTTAGCACTGGCTCTGCACTGCAGCGTGCTCCAGGCAGCTCAGACCTGCATGGGATGGAGGGAGGCTCTGCAGCAAAAAAACCTGGATCAGGGGAGTGGGGAGCTAAGGGGAGCATGAGGGGCCACATCCAATTCATAGAACCACAGAGTGGGTTGGGTTGGAAGGGGCCTTAAGGATCATCCCGTTCAACCCCCCCCAAAAACCATTAGTGGGAAAGAAAATCAAATTCTTCACTCCTCAGCAGGACCCTGGGTCACCATTATGAGCCAGATTATAGCCAAATTGCACAGAAATGGGATAAATCTCAGCCTGACTCAACGAGGTGCTAAAGGTTTAAACAGATCGTTTCAGTAAAAGCTGAATTTAATTTTAAGCAGCTCTCTTCTGGAGTGGGAAGAGATTTTGTCCTGTGGTGAAATAGGTGTTTCTTGCTTTTGACAACTGTTCTGTCTGGAGGGTATTCAGCCTGGAGTTTTAGGAAGCAATAGGGAGAAGCCAGTAGAGATGAAGAGGACACAGATCACCTCACGACGTATTTTCTGTATCTGTCTCTCCGTGGTTTTATAGCTATGGGAAATAATCCATAATTAGGTGTATAAAATAGCTCTCTGATCTCTGCTTCTGGCCCAAAAGAGCACAAAATTGATAACTCAATTATCGCTGCTGGAAATACAAATGAATTAAAAGCACCTGGTAGGAGGAACTCTGAGGGAGGGACACCCATGCAGCAGAGTGGATGCTGCTCTTTAATTGTGACCTCAGAGGCAATTAAAGCCCTGGGGCTGGAGCAGGGCTGGGGACAGGCTGGGACAGTGTCCATGGATAATCCCCAAACCTGGGGCCAAAGCCATCAATCAGTGCGAGGGTGATACTGCCCTCTCAACCCACAGACAAAGTCAGGCAGAGAGCTTTGGAAGTAGTGACACTCTTCTGGAAGAGAGGAACCCAATGAATGACCAGTGAGCTTAACTTGGTTACGGGGTGAGGGAAAGCTGGGTTGGGTTTTAACAGCTTTCAGCATAAGAAAATAATTAGTGCCCAATCCTGTCGCCAGCAAATTCCTGGGAGTTTTTGTTCTGAATTTACAAGCAGAGCAGTGCAGGATGTTGAGGGTCTTCTTCACTTTTTGCCAAGTCATCTGACATTTACAAAAGCCTCTCTCTCCACTGAGGCTTGCTTTTAATGACTCTCGTGCTGAATTAACAGTCTGCACCGGTGTGACAATGAGAACAGTCACTAATGACCACTCTGTTTGTCTAAGCCACATGCTGAGCACTGACTTCAGCCCCTGCCACACACTCTCTTTGCAAAAAGGCTTCTGGGCCTTTTTAAGCAATTTAAAATGTGTAGGATGAGCTGGCCTGTCCATCCCTGCCCCGTTGATATTCTGCTGCCTGGAAGTGTCCTTGAGTCAACAGCGGGCACCTGTAGGGAAGTGTGACCTGGAATGATGTGAGGAGCAGGAGGAGAAAAGCCTTTGAAATTACACATGTCCAGTTCTGATGACCCACACAGTAACCAGTGAAATACTTAAACAATCTGCCCTTTGATGTATCCTCTGGCAGAGCAGAAGAGTGAGTGCAGTTCTGTGGAAAGGTCTGGTTTTATTAGGCAACACACTCTGTGACCCCATGGAGAATGTGTGACAGTGCTGACACAGGGAATACGTGCAGGTAGTATTTCAAAAAGGAAAAGGACTCCAGAAAACTCCCAAGCTTTGTGCCAAGCCCGTTTCCCTGTATCACACTGAACAGGACATTTCCACCCATGGAATTGTTTCTTGGATGGGGGAGGCATCACCTCAGCCATTGTGCAGTGCCGTCGCAGGGTTTGAAGGATGCAAAACCCAGCTGGGGTCACACGCACCCTGCGATGGCCCTGCTGGGGACAAGGCACCACCTTCCCATCCCTTCCCATCCCAAGCACTGCTCCTGCTGCTCAGCCTGCCCACAGGCATGTGCTGCTTCTCTGCCAGAGCTAACCAGGGCAGCACAATAAGATTCACTTGCTGGATATGACAGGGTTTTATTTAGGCAGCAGTGCTGCCCCGGAGAAGCTGGGCGCACATCACCCTTCCTGTGCCAATTGCACGAGGCAGGTGTTAGAGCAATTCCATCTGAAAGCTTTTAGCTCCCGTAACTGATGATTTATACTTGTGCTGGAATGGCCAGATACGGCAATAATAGTAAGGGCTTAATTGTTTTAATGAAAGTGGCTTTTTCTGCATTCAAATCAGTTTCCCCTCTTTGGGTGATGGAATACAAGGCTGGATCTGGCCATGGTTTTCCTGTGCCCTGAACAAAAAGGTACAAGCCATTTCAAAAAGATCTAGCTTGGTATAGTGAAACTTTTAATAAGTAATATCTGCATAACTAACGGCAATAGGAGCAGCCCAACCTGAAGAAAACAGATTTTACAGGAATTACAGTCTCGCTGTCACATTTGTAAAAGGGACACATGCATTTTTCAGATCTTTGCACATTAATGGCTGTATTTGATTCAAAATACAGTCAGTGAACCCACAGTAAATGGAATTAAATGGTATGTGTCTGATTTGAGGGTGACAATCCAGCAATTGTTTCTTGTTTGAATTACTACCTGCGTGGCTGGGCACAGCGGTAATTGAAGCTATAATGTTTCATTCCTCTTCAGGTATAATTTATCTGAAAAGTTCATTCAATGCTGTTCTATTCTCCCTCCTGAAACCCCTCCCTTTACCATTACGGTGCTCTCAGGGGCTGCATCTTCTCTGTGTGCTCAGATTTTGACCTGGTTTGGGCAATTCAAGCACACAACAAAGCTGGTCCTGGCGCTTCCCTGGACCAGCCCCATCTGCCCCCTCTATCTTTGGCCATGGGCTCATCTGCTCTTCAGGGCACAGGGCTCCATTTATCCAGTCCCAGGTCTCTGCTTTGCCTTTGGCTCAGAGATCAGGTGAGCATATCCTTACAGGGTTCTTCAAATTGCCCTTCAAAGCCAAGACTTTGCAGTGGCTTTGTGAACATTTTATTTTGTGTGACCACGATCATCGGCTGCAGGACCTGGACCTGCTTGTGCCGAGTAAGTGGAAAGGCAGCAAGGGTTGCTCTTCCTCCCATCTGTGCCTTGTTTTGTTGCTTTGTGTGGTTCTCTCACGCTGCACAGAAGTGGCTGTGGCAGTGCTGTGCATCTGCGACGGGTAACAAACAGACTGCCTTTCTCTCAACACTCCCCATTTATAAGCAATTTCTAGTCTGTTTTCACCCAATATTGATAAACAGAAGAAAATGGAATGTATTTTTTCCACCCATAAAGTCCGACATTTCCAAAGATGGAATCAAATTATCCTCATCTGTCTGCAGCTCGCTGGGTTGCTCGCTAGGTACAACTTCATGCCCGCAGAGTAATAACACCTGGTAATGACACCTCATTTCAGAGCCTCCAGAACGAGCTGGTCTAGGACAAACAGGGTTATTTTGCTTACAAATAATATGTAACACAAAGCCAGACTCTGTGTCCCAGGATGAGAGCACTTTTTCCTCCCACGGGCCCAGGCTGGAAATCCCTGGGAAGCCCTTGTCAGCAGTGGGGCATGTTCCTGCCATTTCTACGAAGGCATTTGCGTCTTCTTGAGTTGCTCTGTGGTCTGGTTGTGAGTCATGATGATGAACCTTGGGTTTTGCCACTGCTTTTGGGGTGATTTGGATGAGAATTCCATGTGCACATTGTCTGGGAATGTCGTGGTGCTATGAGGAGCTGTAGGGAGAGGCAGAGCTCTCCACTGCCCGCAGACACAGAGGGTTGGAAGGAAGAACAAAGAGGAGATCATAGGAAAGAGCATAATGAGGTTTAAAAGATAATTAAGGCTGCTGGTTCCCAAACACTACAGCACTCATAGCTGGGCTGCTGAGCCCAGGGGAAAGCCAAGGGCTGGAGTAAAGCTGGCAGCTGAGGCAGGGCTGCAAATCTGGAAGTGCTGCTGCAGGGAGGGTCCTCGGCACCTCTGAGCCCCCAGTGCCTCTCACCAGGCACAAGATGTGCAGAGATGCTCATCCTCTGGGATGCAGTCGTGGCATTGATGTGCCAACCTTCACCTCCACCAGGGGATCCTGGCACCTTGACAAAGCTGTTTGAAACTAGGCTGAGCTAAGGAGATGGGTGGAGAATAACAATGAGCAAGAATAGACTGGCATCTAAATGTGGAAGGAGCCAGGCAGCCCATGAAGAAAAAGATGGGGAAGGGGAGGAGTGGGGATGGAGTGGGGTGAAGCACTGGAGGACAAGTGCTGAGAAGGGAACATACCCCCCAAGGGCAGAGTAGGACAGTTCCACCCCAAGGAATTCCCTGAGTTTCCAGCACCAGGAGGACCACTTGCTCCCTGTGGTGATGTCAAATCAGGGGAAGGAAGGCTCTCCTCCATCCTCTTCTGGACCCAAAGGCTCTTGAGTTTCCCCTTCCAAAGCCAGTGGTGTCACATGCGCCAGCACAGGGAAGCACAGGGCTCTTGATGGCCTCAGACGTGCTGGGCAGGGGCAGAAACACCCACCCAGCTCCGGCAGTATTTTGTCTAATCAGATTCCCAGCAGCAAAAGCAATACAAGCTGCCTTCAGTGGAAATTCCACCCAAAATGAGACCTCCAGAGTTAGTCTACAATGCTCTTCCACTCCTTCCATATTTTCATGCACAAACCAATGCACAGACTGTTTTTGTCAGGGGTTGTACTTCTCCATGCCCAGAATCACCAACCCCTTGCCTTTTCAAGTTTACCTACTAAATATTTTTATTATCTTTTTGCTTGCCTTAGAGTGCAGCATGAATAGTTAGAGCAAGTGGCTGCATTTCTCACAATAAAGCTGTGATTTTGAAGTGCCAGAGGACATTTGTGGTGCTGGAAGGGAAAGGTAATTGACATTCCCTTAGGGAAACCTCTTCAAAAATTTGGGCCCTGTTTGCTTTGAATTTATTATCAGTGGTACAACACAGGCAGGAAAGATGATGATCTGTGCAAACAAACAAACAGCACAGCCAAAAGCAGCCAAAGAAGAAGTTCAGCCCCGTGTGTGTGACGGCTGTGACCTGGCTGATCCTCCAGTCCTTTCTTACGAACCATGATGTTGGGGCATTACAATTCAAAAAGAAAAAGCCAGTGAAGCTCTTCTAAATGGAACTGAAAGGTCTCATCAGCAAAGCCAGGACCCAGCAGGTGAAGCCCAGGAGGTGCTGAGGGCTCGGCTGTCCCTGGGGTGCTGGGGAAGGTGTGTTTGTGTGGGTGACGGCTGCTCCAGGGTGTCCCAAAACGCTGCAGAGATCTCCCTCAGTGGTACACAGGGATACAGAGCTGATCAACTGCAGGCTCCCCTGGGCTTGCCAGGATTTCCAGAGAAATGATAGAGAGAATTCGTGTGGCATTCCACACCCCATCATGGTGAGAGGAGAGCCTGTCTGCTCCCCAGCCCGCATGCCACAGATAAATAAATATCTCTCTATAAGATATATATAGATTTATATGCACCCACTGTGCTGCAGAGGCAGTGCACATGTGCCAGGTGCACAGCACAGCCTCGATTAACCCTTGCCTGGGGCACTCTCCTCTTGCAACAAAATGTGCATTAACGGTACTCTGAGGAGATGAGTTTGCAGCAGCCTCTTGCAGCTTCTGCTTAAAGAGCGGCTTTGAAGTCCTGCAGTTGGGATATTTCCAACAAGGAATGACTTGTCCCCTATCCCAGACCACTGTTACAAACTGCTCAGTCTTTAGGAGGTGTGCACTGGCCGTCGGCACTGCAGTCCCTGCAATCCAGCCTTCCTGGGATGTTTTGCTCCCGGCTGGGTTGAAGCAAAGGCTCAGCTCATCCTTCAGGATTTACAGAAGCACTTGCAGTGCCCTCAAACCAAACTGTTGCAAACTCAACGAAAAAAGATAATCAAAAAACCAATTAAAGCAGAGGAGCCCACCACGGCACCGCCCCAACAACCCCGTGATGTTGGATATTCCACTCCTGCAGCACCCGGGGCTGGGGAAGGTACAGGGGTACAGTGTACCCTGCTGGTACAGGGGTGCAGTGACCTTGGGACAGTCTGGGCAGGGAGCAGTGCTTGGGGCTGTAGGACTCCCCCTGCCCCAAAGGTTTTAGGGGGTTTTCCAGTGACTCCCCTTCATCTGCTCCTTTCCTCAGGGCAGAGAACAGCCTCGTCCCTGCCCTGCTCCCTGTCCCAGGCTGCACAAGCCTTTGACATTGTCATGTCTTCACCAGTCACGACCTGAGGGACCACACGCCTCATTTGCACCCAGCAGCTCTCTTTTCCCATTCGGTGATTTTGTAAATCACCAAACCTTCCCTCATTGTACCTCCACTCCCCAGTTGTGTGTCTTGTGGTCTCGCTGCTGCCGAGAGCGCAGCAGCTATGGTGCATTTAAATAGCTGATTTTTTCAGGATCTGATTCAGGTCTTGCCTCCAATGATATCAGTTTGGCTGCTGCAATGGGAACACTGTGTTAAGTGTGTTGAAGTGAAGGAGAAAAACACTTGGGAGCATCAGGTGCAGTGCAGGCGCGGCTGGCAGGCGGCACCTTGGCTCCCCTCCACCCTGCTCTGCCTAAATTTGGTGCATGCCCTGAGCACAGAGCAATGTCTGCCCTCCTGGGCTGCCGGGCCTCTGCCTGGGACAGGAGCACGGCTCACCCCGGGGGTGTCACCGACACCCCAGCTCAAATGCCAAGGTGCTGCCATGACATCGTGCCCGTGTCCCCAGATATTTTTCCGTGCTCCAGAGGCACACATGCGCTTGTGACCTCCCCATGCACTGTCCCCTCGGCCTGAGGACACGAAGCGCTGGGAGTTTTGGGTGCAGCTAAATGTCTGTGAGCAGGGGAGGGCAGACAGGGCAGTGATCCATGCCAAGGAATGGGTTGTATCCTGATGTTCCCCCCTGAGCTGAGCAGGATTTACCTGCAGGACACCCGGAGGAGAGGGGGAGCCCAGCACTTGGGGTGCAGCTGGTCCCCAGGACCCCGCACACACGAGCATTCCCTGGAAGATCCTGCACCTCCGTTCCCCAGCCGACGCCGTAGCTCCAGGTGTGCTTTGCAAATTCAATGGAATTATGATTTAGGAAGTAAATTAAGATTTAAATTGAATACTAAATTAAAAAGAAATAATCTAGAAAGAGCCTGAGAAGCACTTAATTTCTTGTTATCTGCAAGCACTTCTGCCATGGAGAAGTGTCTGTGGGGAGCCAGGCACAGGGCAGGATGGCTCTGGCAACGTTTAGCTCCAGTTGCAAAGATTGCCCGGGGACCCTCAGCACCTGCAGGCACCGAGGGCTGCTGCTGCTCAGGAAGGGGCTGACCCAGCAGTGCAGCCCCTGCTGAAACCATGCAGCAGAGCTGGGCTGGGAAGGAGCAGAGCATCCCGAGGGACAGTGAGGGCAGCCGGGACACGCCGGGCACCGCTGCCCCTGGGGACACCACGGCTGTCACCAGAGGCCACACGGGGCCCGCAGCGGCCGCACTGGCCGGGCTCTGGCCACCACATGCTCACACATAATTCCTGACCTCAAGTCGAAAATATAATTCTTTCTGCCACATCTGACATTTAGCTGTACAGCGATCCTTGCCAGGAAATTGCCATCGTTTCAGTTCTGCTCCCAGCTACCCTTCTGATTTATATTTTTGTTTTTATCCAATTTTTCTGACTTGTTTTGGTAGGGTGGACAAAATGTTCTCACTCAAGACAGATGACAGTTTGCCGATAAGAGGAGCAACTTATCACCAACAGCTCTGATTCTTTCTCAAATGCTTAGTCTGTTGGAACAGCTTTAAAGTCTAATGTGATATCACAGGTTAGCCCCAAATCTGCTTCCCCTCCTCTATTTCATACTTTATGGCTCTGAGCATCACTCTTTTTAAAACAAAACACTTCAATCTTTTTCGGATCATCATTGCTTTCCTTCCCTTTATGTTTTTTTTCCCCTCTTCTTAATTTAAGTATTTAAAAAATTCTTTGGGCATGGCAAATAAAATAAGCACCAGAGATGAGTGACCTCTTGGAAGCTTGGTGTCCTTGAGTCTAACTTTAGAAATCATTTGTCACAGGCACAGAAATGTGCACTGCAATCAGAATTAGCTGCCAGAATTTTTTTTCAAACAATGATATTGTAATTTGAGTGGCATTCTTGATAATAGTTCAGGTTCTCCAGCCTTCTCCCCATGCCCCAGCAAACCATGCACTAAAAAATAAAACTTCTGTCTTATTCTGATTTTTTTTTTTTTTTTGTTGTTGTTGTTGTTATTTATCATATGGAAAATAAATGAGAGGGAAAAGAGAGACAAGGAAGTTGAACAGCTTTGAGCTCTGGAGATAAGCCCAGTAGGCCAACAGGGTATTATACAGCTGGGTTTAGTTCAGCAAAAAACAGGACATTCCATGAGAANGTTTTTTTTTTTTTTTTTTTTTGTTGTTGTTGTTATTTATCATATGGAAAATAAATGAGAGGGAAAAGAGAGACAAGGAAGTTGAACAGCTTTGAGCTCTGGAGATAAGCCCAGTAGGCCAACAGGGTATTATACAGCTGGGTTTAGTTCAGCAAAAAACAGGACATTCCATGAGAACTGGGTGAATAATTTGCAATTAGTAATTTGGGACATCAAAATCCAGGTTATTTGGAAACATGCAGCTTTACGGGGTGAAATGCCCTCTTCTGCTCGTGGTGTGCATGCTAGCAAAGCACAGCGTGCTCTGATCAGGGCTTTCACTGCTTGGAACTGTAGAATTTGTAGCAAAATTACTTTTGATCTGCAAATGTGTAATTCCTATGCAATTGTTTATCACTCGTGCTTGGGCTGAATTGGTGCCTTGCACAGGACATGGGATGCACTGGAGTTTGTGAAGGGATCAGGCCCTGGGCACAGGTCCTGTATCAATCCAGGAGCAGCTCCATTGGATTCCTCCCTCGGCCCTGCATTAAATAGTTTCAATTTTTATACATCAGCACAACCCCGTGAGTCTGCAAGCACCAACCAAGAGACCCCTGCTGGGTGCTCATCGCCTGCAGGGCAGCACCGGGGGACAGGGGACATCCCCCTCCCTGGCTGCAGGGTCAGGCACTGCACACAGAAAACTCCAGAAATCCTTTCGGGAGCTCCCGTCCAGAGCGACTGCGGGGGGGTTTGCATCGCTCCAGGGTACACGGGGTGGGAAGATCACTGGATTTAGATTATGGATGAGAACTCTACAGGGAACTCACTTGAACTGATACATCTTTTGTGAAAAGCCTCTGGATTTGTAGCATTATGTGAGAGCGGGAGAAAGACTCAATGTGCTGAAATTAGGGCTGCTGGAGCTGCTGCACGGTGTTTGTTCAGGGGTCAGCTCTCTTGGAGGATTTTGAAATTTCAAAATACCTTTCTGGGGGCTCAAAATACAGCTGCCAGCCTCTCTCCCTAATCCCATCACTACAGATCCCTCTCACGTGGATCTGGCAGGAAGGTGTCCCATGAAGAGCGAAGCTGCCTGTCCGCACTGAGGGCACAGTGCCAGGGGAGGGCTCATTTCTCAGATGTGCCACAGCATCGCTCCAAGATGCGTCCCCAGAGCGGCTGCACCTGAGCAGCATTAACCCCTCCCAAAGGGGATTCCACAGCTGTGCCCTGGAAAATGTGGAGCGGGGCTGAGCATCCCAGAAGGCACAGAATCCGTGGATCCTGCCACAGCAGGGACCTCGCCAGCCGCAGGCCACAGCAGCCCTGCAAACCTCTCCCAAGGTCAAACCCCCCCACGCAGCACAGTGGAGACTCCAGGGACCCCTAAGACGAAGAAAGTTTGAAATTCAGCTCTAAAATGTGTACAGCCAACAAGGTGCCTCCCTGACACCCGGTTGTTACCTGGAAATAGGGCACGAGGGGTCTTGTAAGGGCTTCATTTCCCTGTGCTTGAACCCCCCCAGTGCTGGCAGCTCCCCCTGTGACTTCTGAGGCCTGAATGTGCAGAGGGAATTGCCGGAGACACTTCCACATCTCTGCGTGATGGAGTTATCCTCCTTCCACTAAATAAATACCAGTGTGTGCACTTCTAGCCTGGATCTGAACAGGAGGCACTGTGTGCCAGGCTCTTTCAATTTTTCATCCTCCTGGAGGAAAAATATGATAGGAAAAGCCTAAAAATTAAAAAAAAGACAGAGTGAACAGCTGTACCTAACACCTTTTTCAGCACAATCCACCCAATTATTTTCCTTTCTATGGCTATTTTAGTTTTAAAGCTTCCTCCAAATGTAGGTCCCAGGTCAGCAAGGCATTAAGGCACCCCTGAAGTACTTTGACTTTAAAACATATGCCATGGAAAGGACACTAATCATCTCTTGCATCTTTAACTAAAGATACAGCATTTTATCTGGGATCCTGAGTGTGCCTATAAATATCAGGCAGGGAAGTGCTCGATCCATTGCAGAAACGGGTAACCTAAATCATGGAGCTGGCTGGGGCTCACCCACAGTTAACCTTTGTCCTGGGATGGAGCTGGACCAAAGTCTGTGCATGGCAGGATGTCCAGAGGGTGTTACAGTGCAAACACCACGGAAAGGTCTTCCCATAAAGATGCCAGAATAATCCCATCTTCTCCAGGTTGTCTCATAGCCCCATGGGCACCTCGGGTGAGAGGTGATGGCTGATCCAGAGGTGTGAGGGTAGAGGACACATCTGGAGGAGACCCAAGAGGCAAAGACTCTTTCTTGGCCCTCCTGCTGGTGGTGGGTGCTGGATGGGCGAGCACAACGAAGAGGAAGCAGGTGACCTGTTTGCCCTTGCACTGTACCCCAATCACAGGCGTACAGCTCCCGAAATACAACCATATTCAAAACTTTATAGCATTTCCAACCTTTTAATTTTGACTAGCATTCTCCTTGCTTTTTATTATCCTAAAACCATGTTTTTTTTCAAGGCATTGCTCTCCCAGGGAAGGAAAATCTCTATGAGAGCCCCAAACCAGCCTTTTGTGAAGCAGAGGGGGCTGTGGGCTGGGCTGAACAGGAGATCTCCCTTCTTCCCCGAGCACAGCTGGGGTCCCTCTGCACCCCAGGGCAGATGCTCACCTGCAAAGGCTGTTCCCAGGAATGCGCTGGCAGGGACAGTGCCAGCCTGCACAGCAGGGACCCTGCTGCATGTGTTATTAGAGTCATTTGTTGTGGTTAGTGAGCAAAACCACCCCAGCTCATTTCTGTTCCATTAGAGGAAGGAAAAAAAAAAGGGAATAGAATAACTCAGTTCGAGGTAATTTGCTGGGGATTTTGTGTATGATCGAGAGGGTTGTAAAAAGTGGGAATGCTTGCAAAAGTTTGATAGGGGTCTTTGGAGAAAAGTATCACGAAGTTATCAAATATGGACAAAGTGAGACCAAAGTGGCTGGTTTCAATGCATTTTGCTTGTCTACAGATCACAAACTGCCCCACTCTGGTCTGCCCAGCCCACAAGCTGCTTTTCTGGATAGTCTGATGAATTTTTGGTGAAATCTCAGAGGCATGTCACCGCACTGGCTGGCAGCTCTTTGGGCAAGGATTTGATCCTGAGGTTTGGCACATGCAGGGTGTGATCCTCCTCTGTGATCAGCCACCACATGGACCTGGCACAGATCCTGATTCATTTCTCTGCTCCCCACATCTCTGGGGAAGTGGGATGAGATCCATGGTGGGCAAGGGACCCTTCCCATGGGACACAGAGCACAAGGAGTCCCTCCAAACACAGACATAAAATTCCAAACCACCACCAAAAGACAGCCCATAAAGCACTGGCTGCTCTCAGGAGCGAACTGGAGATTTCTCCTGCTAATTATAAAAATGGCAGACAAAACCCTGCATTATATGATTTCTTACATTGAACAAATTTTATGGTGGAGAAGACTTTTAGTGGCACTATTTGCAGACCTGGCCTTTCGCCAGCTCGCTGTCATTAATTCCGCTGATCTTAAGTATCAGCTGCACTTATTCCAAGGGGCTATAAATAAACCCCTGAAGCCTATTAAAGGAGCCAGCTTCCTCAGGCTGTTTGTCAAGCCTGGACAGACTGACATGGGCAGTGTTCAGGCAGCTCTGGCCAGTGCTGAGCATGTCCGGGTTCAGGTCTTTCACATGCTCACAGATTTATCTTTCACGTTGCTGGGCACATGGAACTTTTTTATTAAAAGAAAACCTCACTTTAGGCAGGCAACAAATAGTGCTGGTTCTGTTAGGGCTGGGCAAATCCTTGACCACATGCCTTCAGCGTGGAACTGTTCGACCTTCGCTAGCCAGAAGGGTTGAAAATGAATGGGAGATCGGGAAAGGATAAGAATTGGGGCTGATATTTCATAAGACAAGGAGGTGTTTTAATGTAAGATACAGAGAAATCACCACTCCCAGAACATTTATCAGTCACACTTGCACTCGGGGTTGCCACCGTTCCAGCTCTCCCCTGGGATTTGCCAGGTAAAAATCCAGGCTAAATGTGCCCCCCACCACCCTGAGGAACCCATGGGCTGCAGGCAGGATGTTCCAGGATGCAGCAGCAATGCTCTGTGTCTCTGGTGCAGCTCCTATGAAAAATGGGTGGCAGTACTAATGTGTGCTTAATGACCCGTGGTGCAGAAATGACTACGATGCAGGAATTAAATTTACAATCAACTTCCCTTTTTCTTTT
>VZTI01004867.1:1055054-1072430 GCA_013397865.1 Struthidea cinerea
CTTTTTTTTTTTTTTTTAATCCCCTTGAAACCTTGAAACCAAAGTTCCTAATCAGAAAAGTCCATGTAAGTGCCTCTCTGCTCCCAGGCAGGGCAGGTGACTGCAGGCAGCCGCAGGATTGAAGCTGGGTGCTGTCACCGTGCCAGGCGTGACACGGGGCTGCTTCGGTGGCAGGGTAAATTGATGACACAATCTCAGGAGAGCTCACTAGTTGATGCCAGGCTTATTTTTGTAAGTGCAAACTAATGAAATTTAGAGTTTTAATAAAAAAAAAAAAGGGGGGGGGGAAGTGGAAGCTAAAATTTATAAATGGAATTCATAATGGAGCAGAGTGCCAATTGCATTAAGGAAACGAGCAGCTCAGGCTTTTATCCAGCAGAGCCCCCAGGGTTTTTTTGGCAAGAGGCAGAGAGTCCCAGTTGTCCCAGTGAAGCTCCACACTGTCCGTCTGTCCTGGGCTCGAACAGGGGGAAACCACCATAAGGTTTTTGGGATGATGCTTGTCCCGAGCAGGCACTGACCTCTACTACAGATCTTTTATGCTTTCCCATTCCCACACCACTCATCCGGGGTGGACCTTGCTCTTCATGTTCTGAATTTTAGAAGGTAACAACAAAATTGTTTAAAAGGCAGTGAAAGGGATGGCAATGTAGTGAAAGGGGTGGAAATGCAACCATAAACCTACAGCAGAGGCATCCCAGAAAATGAAGGTGAGTATCCAGGAGGAGATAAAAAGACATCTCCCAAACGCAAGGATGTGCAGTTCAGAGCAACCAGGAGGCTTTTTGTAGCTTTTTTTATTTTACAGACTTTCTGCTATCTTTGCCTGTGCTTCACCACCTCTTTACTCACAGATTTGGCCCTAAATACTCTGATGCATTAAAGAACATGGAGGGGGCTATTTCCAAGAGCAGGAATAGGCACAACCTCAGGCACGGAGCCTGGCTATGGCCGAATCTAGACAACTGCTGTGGTTTGGTTTTTTCCAACATGAACAGCTCTGATCCTGTGAGTCTATGGCTCTATGATTCTGGGATTCCATGTTATGGGGTCAACGCAGCTGGTCCTGAGCTGGATTCAAGCCAACACAACGTTGGAGCACACACCAAAGGCAGAAGATGAGGAGGTGAGAGGAAACCTTCAGATCTCCAGCCACACGTGCAGTGCCCTAAGCAAAATTCTTCCTCTCTCTCGGCTTGGCATTCACGAAACCTCTGGAAATCCTCTGGGGACCAAAAGGCAAGTGAGATTCTACCCCAAATGTGATGTTTCCATAGAAGCCAAGCAAAAGCACTTCTGTGGGCCTGGGGAAAGGTCGCAGCAGGTTGAGCTGAACATGAGAAGTGGCTGCCAGAAGAAATGGTGGGGTTGGAGCCTGTCAGCAGCAGGCTCATGACAGATTGTTCCTTGAGTCATCCTGCATCCACTGCCATGGTGACCCTGGAATCTGTGCTGCGACTGGCAGCGGTTGGGCTGAGGTTTTCCCTTCTACTGTGCCAGCTGTTCGGGCTGGTGACCTTTCTGGAAGGAGGGAACTTGTAGTGGATGAGCAGGAACAGGCACTGGGGAGTGTGAAGAAGCACAGAAATGTTTCAGCATCCATCGCAATCCCTTGCCCAAGTAAGAAATGAAGCTATGGAGCAAAGAGCTAACGAATGCACCCACAGAAGTGAGGAGAAGAACTTTAATTTCCTGCACAGCAGAGTCTGAGCAATATAAAAAACTGGGAATGACTTATTTGTAAGTACAGATTCTTTCCGGAGAGTATGACTTAAACTTGGGGAGAAAATCCATGTGCCTGGAATATTAAAATCAATAGTTTTAACCTATTTAGAAAGAATTGAGTGGGCAAAGAAGGCACAGGAGGGACAATCAATATCAGAAGTGACATTGCTGCATCCTGAGCACCACTAGAAACTGAAGAGAAAGTGACCTCAAACACAAATAAAAGCCAAAAGAAGGAGTTTCTCCAGACCATCAACTCTCACTAGAAAACAGGGATTAATTGCTTCTTAGTCACGTATCTGTAATACTTCAGAAAATTTCCCTACGCTGTCCTGGGGAACTTCAACTCGAATGATGTGAGCTGGAGAGCTCACAATGCTGGTTTGAGGATTTTTTAAATGTCCGAAAAGAGTGTTTCCTAACCAAAACCAGGAGGACCGTCACCAGGATCATCCTGACAGCTGCAGGACTGTTTACAGACCCCAACACTGGCTACAGCCAGCACAGAGGTGACCCCATTTCGATCGTACGAGCTGGGCACAGACAAGAAAGCCTGAGCTGACAGGGGGTCCCCGTGCTTTTCAGTGCTGTGAGCCAGGTCACCTGGAGGATTTCAAACAGAAAATGAGAGTGATATTTGGCAACTCCTTGTTTAAAGAAGCTCTGGCTTCTAGGAAATCTAGTAAAACCTCAGCACTGGGAAAGATAAGGTTATTCTGGCTGAAAATTGAAGCTCAAAGGAGAGTGAAAGTAGGTAAACTCCCAGAAAGAAGGAAGGGAAAGTGAATAATAATGAACATAAACCAGCCCCAAGCAGGAGGCTGTCAAGTGAAACTTGTGGCTAGCAGAGCTGAGGGCAACAGGGATGTGCTCTTTAGATATAAGAGACTCAAAGCAGTTGTCTAGACAGAATAGCAGACATTAAAAAAAGAATACATAAAAGGCAGACACTAAATATTTAATTTCTCTATTTCGGGGGAAAAAAAAGCTGAGTGAAATAGCCATGTAATATGATGATGTGGAATATCTGTGCTCCAACTCAGGATGTTAAACAGCTGCTACTACAGCTAGAGGATTTTTTTTTTTGATCAGCAGCTCCCAATATTCAGTGCCTGAGAGTTTTAAAATCCGTCCCAGGAGCGCCCCAGGCCGGCACAGAGTTTTCCAGAAAACCGAAGCAGTGTTGACTTTGAGCCAACGAATAAATGTCGATGAGGAGGATGACTTGCGTAATTATAAATCTGATTGTTTGATGTTGATTTTGTGGGGAAAAAAAAAAATAATGGAAGAGCTGATAAGGGACTTGATTAATAACAATTTAAGGAGAATAACTAATTACAATCAACATGAGCTAATGGAAAATAGATCTTATTAAATGAAATTGATATAATTTTTCAAGAATGTGATTATAGATTTGATTGATTTAGTACATTTCATCAACACTGTTACGTTTGACTTCAGCGAGGCATTTAACTTAATGTTGTCTCATTTATTAGGAAGCTAAAACAATGTAAAATCAACACGGCCCGCGCTAAACGGATGAAGAGCCTGGTGATAGGTTTAAACATATCCGAGGAGCATCCCCAGCGGCTGCCTTTCTGTTCAGCATTTTTAGCAAATGGTAGGAAATCAAAACTCATTACAGTCAAGGTTTGCTGATGAGATTTGGAGTTGGACCACGGCTGGAATGTGGATGGGTCTCTGCCTCAGACCTGCATTGCACCTGAACCAGATGGAAGCGAACTCCAGTCAGTTTCACACAAAGCCACACTTCCAGGAGCCGGGATTTCACCGCAGGGAGGAGGGATCCTCTTACACAGCGCTGGAAACTTGATAAAACAGTGGAGTGAAATATCTCTGGTGTAACACCTAATGGGACACTGCAGCTATTTCTGGTGCCTGCGACTCCAGAAGGATGGTGATGAATGGGAGAGGGCACATGGGAATGACTGAAGCGTCACAAAACATGCCTTATAGTGACAGACTCAAGGACCCCAATGTGCTTAGCTTAACAAAGGGAAGGTTAAGAGATGGCTTAATGACAATCCAGATGTATTCAGACAGGGTACAGGGATGCAGAAAGGGAGAGCCCCTCAATCTAACAGACAGAGCGATAAAAAGAGCTGGTGACTGGAAGCTGACGCTGTTAAATTCCATCTGGGAAGGGTGTGCTTTATGTTTGGGAGAAGTAACACCACAACAACTTCCCAACAGATGGTTTCATCATCATTGGCCATTTCAGACTCATGCTGGTTTTTTTTCTTTCGTTTTTTTTAAGCCATATCCTGGATTCACCAAAGATTACTGTGGATGGACACACAGGCACACACAGTGCATGAATGGGATGGGCCTTTTTGGGTTTTTAATCTTCCTAATAATGAGTATTTAAGCCATCATCCCCAAGCACTGAGTGGAACCATTCCCTTTCCCCAGAGTTATTAGTCTGGCCTTGGTGGGCACTCACGCAGACAACTCAGTGCTATTGGCACTTCATCTTTGCCAGTGGAGAGGCTGGAAAAGTCCTCTAAAACCCCATCAAACAAGCCCAGCCTATATCCCCCTGCTATAAAAAAAAACCCCAAAATGCAGTGCCAAAGAGAGCAGCTCAAAGCATGAAGAACATGCATTCCAGTGGTTCAGTACAATCCTGCTGATCCCCGTCTGCTGCTGTAGCTTGATGGACTTTTCAGGGAAATGACACCACCGTGTTCCTTAAGAGTTGCTAAAATTGTGAGTGGGAAAGGTGTAGTTTCATATCAGACTCATCTACGCCCAGGGAAACACAGAATGAGAGAGTGCTGCGATCTTGGGGACTTTCTGCAGGTGCTCCATCACGTCTCTGCTCTCTGGTTTGGAAGCTGCTGAAATTCCTCCTTCCATGGAAGTTACTCAGCAGGAGTCTCAGCTACAAACCCCTCAATCAGGAAACCCCAGGAGCCACACATGGACTTCTCCTGGGACTGGCCTGCAAGCCCCAGCTGATCTCTTACTGTGCATCCAGATGTACTTGGGGACCAAACAGGTATAAATACATATACATATATAATTTATTTTTTGTTTTTCCTTGTGTACTGGGACATTATTTCTGCTTTTTAAGCTCAGAAAACAGTGTCAGAAAAAAAAAATTTACTTCCCAAGAAATACTGTGATTGGTAGAGGTGATTAGATAAGAACTGTTATCCAAAAGGTGGATGACTGAATTTGTTTCATAATTGATTTCTATATAAGGGACTTTATCTTCTGGTGAGGTCTTTACCTTTAAAAGCAGGTATTTACCTTATAGAAAGGATAGAAAAGAGAGGTCATTTGTTATCTTATCTTGTAATGAGATCAGCAAAGAAAGACTTTTAAAGCCCTCCACAGTTTATTCATGACATCAGTGTGGTTCTTCAATTGCAGAATCAATCCAGGTGTAAATTGGGATGCTGGGACCTCATCTCATCCCTTCTGCCCACACTAGGGAGCCAGATGGGAATCTGGGACCATGTCTGTGTGTCCTGAGCTGTGCTGGATCTACCTCTGGTGTGATTCAAGCCCTGGCTGCTGCCCCCATCACCTGCCACCTCTCTGCTGCTGCCACCACATCTGACAATCCAGACTATCAGTGAGTGGGGAGGAGGCAGCACTGCAGGATGTTGCCTACCACAGTCACTAACCCCCCCCTCCCCAGCTTTGTACCTCCTGCTCAGGGCAGAGGCCATCACCCAGAAACTTCTTCAGTAGTTCCAATCCAGCCTGCCAGAGCCCTCTGCTCCCAATGCCATTTAATCCAGTTCCTTGTTAGCCAGCCAACAAGATTTCCACCGATATCAGGTTTTGGCCCAGGAACAGTGCAGATTCTTTTGAACTGAATGTCTTAAGCACAACACTTATATTTTGTCAGAAAAAAAGCCTGAACCAGCAGAAACTCTTTTAAAGCCAGGGCAGCATCATTACCATAGAGGCAAACACTAATTTAATGTGGTTCACAGTAACAACACACCATTTATTTAAATACTTCACCATTTAATTTATTCAGCATTTTATATTGAAGAGTATTTTCATTAGGATTCCACTGCAAAACCAAAGAAGGCATTAAATCATTTAATATACTGACAACTCGCTTAATTTATTTAAGCACAGGAGTCTAATTCAAAAAAGCCAGACCTTATACAGAGCCCTGTCTTTACAGCCCTGGCATACAAGGGCCTATTAATTTCAGGGTAGTGCGTTACATGAATTTATTCTGAGATCCCAGTACGTGTTCTCCTGTGGTCAGCAGCCTGCTGCGGGGCTGCACCTGCCAGAGCTGCCCTTCGGAATTCCTCCCAGCGCACACCAGCCCAGCTCCATGCCTTTTGCTTCTGCTGATGCTGGTGAGCATCCAGCGCTTCGCATTTGTCACCTGGCTGGGTTTGGTCCTTGCTGTGCCACAGAGTGACCAGCACGGCTGGAGCAGCAGAGGTCAGCAGGGAGACAGAGGCGAATCAGCAAGCCCTGGAGTCATCAGCGATGTCTTTGGCTTAACTATCATTAACTGGCATTCAGAGCACTTGGCAAAGTCTGGGGGTTCCACTGCAATGTACCCCTGACTGGGCTGGTACTGAATTAACCAGAGACACTCCATTCTCCAGCTCTGGGGTCTCTGTGGCGAGGCTCCTCCAGCCCTGCCCTGAAGGTGCTGAGCGGCCTCAGGGCTGTCCACAGTTGTCACGTCAAAGCTCTCACACCCTGCCTGAAGCAAACCCTCCACTTGATATTCTGGGTGCTCAGCTCCTTGGGCCATCCAGACCTTGTGGCTTATTACTGATGTCCCCAGATGTCCCATAACAAACAGCAGAGAAGAAAATTGTCACCTATGACAAAGCTCTGGGTGATATTGGGGTCCCCAGCGGCTCCTGGTTTGGCTGCTTTCCGAGAGCGGCGCTGAAGCAGAACCTGGGAAACAATAGCACATTTTCAATAGGATGCACAGGGCCACATTAATAAACATTAGGGGGCTTGATATGATCAGGCAAAAGCAGCACAATGAAATGAGGTACCAAAGGCAGGCTGGAGAGGAGGGGAAGGCACCTGAACAGGGAGTTTAATGACTCACCCGGCTGCGAAATGCAGCCGGGTGCAAGGCTGGGATAGAAAACCTCTTAATGAATTCAACATGTGTGCACCCTTTGAAGGCTTAGCTCCCCGTTCCCCAGAGGTGTTTGACCCACCTGAAGATATGGATCACATAGAAAATAATAACCAGTAATAATAATAATAGTAATAATTGGAAGAGCAGGATCCTCATCTCCAACTCATATTTATAATCCACCAAATATCTCACCTAAAGCCACAAGATTTATGGGTTTGCATCTATAATTAATATCCTTCCTTAAGCAGGAAAGGGTATGTTTTCCTACAAATAAATCTGGTGCTCTAGACCTGGATTTTGAAGACTAATATTTAAATCCCCTGCAAGACACAGTTATTGATTGTACAGATGTATACAACAAAGACAGCATGCACATTTATAGAGATAGCATTGTACAGCTATTTTAAAAATAAACAAAGTTTCTCTTTTAAATGCAATAGATGAAGCTTAATCAGGAAAAAAAGGAGGAAGATGGGGAGGTTGACTTGGTGTCTGCTCCAAACTGTCCCCATTTCCCAAAGATTTCATTTGCATCAGGCCCCTTGCTAGAAGCAGGGCTGTTCCTGGGCGCCGAGACACATAAAGGGCTTTGAGACAAAGGTAATCGATTTGGTTTTAGTGTTATGAGGAAAATAAACAGTTAGGCTGATATAACAGTAAAAGGGTCAAGCAGGGTCAGGGCTAATGAAGTGACTCACAGCAGGTTGGAATTAAAACACCCTTCCTTTCCTCCATCCTCCCCTGTGTACCTCCCCTGCAGGAGTGATCCCTGTGTGTGCCCAAAATCACACCCGTGGGTGACAGCAAAGCACCAGCCAAGGATCGTTTAGGGCTGGGCACTGGACTTGCCTGGGCTGAAGGTTTCCATGTCCAGCACCATCCTCTGAGCTATGGAAAACTCCAACCAAGGCAAGCCCTGCCCTTCAGCTCCACATCATGGACCACAGCCACCACACATTGCCAGGGAGGCTCAGCGGTGCCCAGAATCATCCCACCAGAGCTGAACTGGCCACTGGTGGTTGGAGGATGCCTTTAAGGCTCTGTGTTGTAGGCTTGGAGCTTTGCAACCTGAGGACTAGCTTGGGTCTCATGGGACAACAACCTTGCTATCTCACAGTGGGTCAAACCCGCTTGCCCAGCATCTTCTGGCTCTGGTCTGCACTCAGGAGATCTCCTCACTTTCTGAATATTCTCCACAACCACGTTTCAAATGGTTTCTTTTTTTCTTTTTTTTTTTTTTTTCTCAGGGGTTTCTTTTCGCCTTAGTGAGTTGTAATGAGCAAAGTGGGAATGTGCTGGGTGAGGAACCAAACCTAGGAAAATACAGCCTCTCTGGAGCAAACATATCTGAAAAATATGGAGAATTACTGGAAATTCAAACGTAGGCACTCATCCAAGGTCAAGGGTGGAAGCATCACCTCACTTACTGGTGAACTTCCCAACAGAGGCAAAGCACTTCTGCTGTTCTGTATCCAAAGAGTAAAGACATGAAGAGAGCCCAGACACTTGTATTTATACTGTCCTAAGGCATATAACGCCCCTATTTATTGGAGATTTTAGTTAGTCATGTTTAAATACTATTCATCAAAAATTTTTAAAAAGACTTTATGCACTCAGTCATTTAAGGAACTCATCAGTGGCTGCATGTGAGAGCCTCATTCAAACCTCGTGGGGGAAGAGCTCCTTCTCCCCAGATTATGGGCTCCCAGAAGGGAGATTATACCCAGGGGGAGGAGAAGGAGGGAAATGGCAACAATACTGGGGTGGTGCCACAAAGGGCTGCACCCAGCTTTGGGGAGTCAGCTCCATCACCCATGGATTGGAGATGGTCCTTCCCCCAAATGTTATTTTCAAGTGTCATGAAGATTTTTTGGAAGGAGGGAAAAGAAAAAGCAAAAGAAACCTTCTGGCAAGCACTGTGCTGCTCCAAAACCTAGCGACCATGGAAGAGTTTTCCCTACAGACAAGCTGCCCAATGCACTCCCTCGTGATTTTTATCTCCGTGAAGAACACGGGCTCTGGGTGCCCAGGCACTGCTCTTCTCTGCAGCTCTGAAAGGGGCAGAAATTCATGGCTGTTGCTCTGCAAGGCCAAGTACCAGTAGCACAGGGGCTCGGGAAGCTGCAACCAGTGTGGGGTACTCAGCCAAGGCAGAGCTTTGCTGCAACTTGGTTTTCATGATTTAGCATTCCTGCTGTAAATAATTGATACTAATGTAAGTGAGACAAGAGACAGACTGTCTGTGGGCTGGGAGGAAGTGGATCCTGGTGACATCCACCTGGAAATGCGCTTGCAGATTTATCTGAAATAAAAACGTTGAAAAGCCAAACGCAAAGTCCAAGAGGTGGGGAGGGAGCAGGGATGGGAAAGGCAATCAGTGATCAGCTCTGAGCACTCTCATCTCTCTAAGAAAAAGCTACCAATAATAATTTCCTTAATAAGAGAATTCCTGCGCTAACAAGCACTTCCTCTCTCCCTGAACATGGCTCTCACACTAGTCCATAAGCTGTGTTCCTGCACTGCCAGAGAGTCGGGTGGGTGTTCGCACAATTTAAGGAATTAAAATGTCATTAAGGGGGTGCGTGGAGCACACCCTTCCCTGTCGGACACCATGCCAGCAGGAAAATGCCAGTGAGCTCAGCGTATCTGATGCCTTTGGCTTAGGTTATCTACAACCAGCTGAGTACCAGGAAGGAGCTCTCCTGAATCTCAGGCTTTGAAACTGGAGAAGGCAAAATTATATCTCTGGTCCTGCAAGGGCGGCCGTGAGACGGGCGATGGAGACAATCCTGCTGGGTGGAGAAGGGGAGATTTCCCTGCTGGGAACCTTGGAATCCAGCACGTCCCCGGGACCATTACACCATATCCATTTCTAAATCCTGATTTGGAGGCTGCTATTGGCATTTCACATCCTCTGAGGAGTCTGTGCCCGGCGGCAAACTGACATTCACTTCCCCCCGCATGACATAATGCCTGTTTTCATCCTGTCTAGTGGATATAAAAAAAGATAATGTCAGCTGAAAAAAAATGACATCACTATTGAGCCACTTTACAGCTCTCTGCTTCTCCCTCCTGTGTCTCCATCTTCACATCCCACCTGCGTTACCTGTTGCTCATCAGCCCAAGGACCTTCCTGTAGCCACTGCACAAGGTACATGAGCCTGATGGTTTCAACTTGCTGGAGGATTCAAGTGCCAAAGTGAAAGGAATTGCAGTGGCAATTCCTTCATTTTAAACTGTTTTCTTGTAGACAAAGTGGAGGGTCCCTCACGTCCTCTGTCTCCCATGCCTAGAGCAGGCGGCTTGTTGTACTCCTCTCCTGAAGGCCGTGACTTCACACATTGCTCTGGTAAGCACATATTCAGGGCTCTGAATTGTTTTAAAAGACACTTCTTAACCTAGAGATTTCATGCAGAAAGGCAGAGGAAAAAAGCTGCTTTGGAAATGTTAGGAAGGAGCAGCATTGACTCATCAGTGATATGAATGGGGAAAGCCAGAGGGACCTTCTCATCTCTAATGTGATTTTATGATTCAGTGAATAATGCATATTAGCATAATACTAACTAAAAAAATCCATACTCATCATAGAATCACAGCTATCAACATTATCCTATTATTAATTATTAACATTTACACTATCAATCAGCCCCTGGCTGACTGATAGCTTAAAACCTTGTATGAAGATTGTTACAACAATAGCCACAGTACATCACGTAATGTGCTTCACAGTCGGGTTGTCATATTCTCATCTATAAAGCTTTTTACTAATGCACTTTACAACATATCTTACAGTACATGGATGAAGAATGTGGCTGCACCCAGTAATAATTCCATTAATTATGAATAAAGCATTTACAAATGACATCCTTATTTAAAATTAGTGATGAACACATTTTGGTTTAATGCAGATGCACTGTGTAATTTGTAATTGGATAAAAAGCAATGCTGGCACCACGGGGTAGGGAAAAAGGGCCAAGATCTTATGATTTTTGCATCAGCAAGGAAAGGGGACAAAAAAAAAATATTGGAGAAAATGATTGACAAACAACAAAACATTGGCATAAAGCTGACCAAACTCCAAGGTGATGGTTGAAAGCAATGATTAAAGGTGCCCTGCAAAGCCGAAAGGCAAAAATCTTTACCTACTGACCTTGCATTGCTGTTGTGTTAATAAAACTCACTCCTATATTAATAAAGTCTATATTTTCATTGCTTTCTCTCATTTCAGTGTTTTCAGCTGGCTGGCAGCTCCCCAAGACTCGTTAGCCACATACAGTTTGCCTTTGCAGTACCTTGGTACCGCTTTGTCCTGCAGGCTCTCAGAGATGGCAGAATATTTATTACATACAATATTTCACTGAGGCTACTTACGTCAAGAGGCTATAAATACATTACTCTTCCTAGTTTACTTAAGGGATAAAAAGTGAGTAGCTAAGTTTACAGAGCAGGCTCAAGCTCTATTAATGTGTGGTCTGTTCATTTTCATATAGATCTCAATTGTTTGAAATTATTTTCCAGATTAATCCTGTGAGTGATTCTTGCCTTGCTGATCATTTCCGAGCACTGCTGGTCTACTTGTGCAGTGGTCATATTCAGGTCGTTACATGCATTATAGAAGAAAGGTTAATTTAAACTCATCAAGCTTTTTGGTAATAAAGCTGTGCGTATTTATGTGGCCATAGTTTTCTACTGAGAGCCTTGTGCCCAGAACTTCTTACACTGAGGTTCAGCTATTTAAATGTGTCCCAACTGGGGATGCCAAAATCCCAGCAGCTCAGTTCTGGTCACACTGGTGGAGGGTCAAGAGCTTTGGTGGTCAGCAGAAAGTCAGCAAACTCCTTTCAATTACTTTTTCCCGGAATTTCCCCAGTGTTTACAGCATTCTGGATCAACAAGGTGCCTGGATAATGCACAGGCCACGGTGTCACATGTCTGTCAGCACGGAGCCAAAGCTGTGCATGGTGCTGGGTGCTGAGGGCAGTGCAAGGTTCTGAAGACTCAGAGAGTCAGAGAAAAGAGACCTGGATCCATCACATAAAGTTAAGGAAAAAAATTGCCTCAGGAAGGACCTAGTTTTGGGTTCAGGCAGACCTTTCTGCAAGTTTTCCAAGGAGATGAGATTGCAAGGCAGAGCCAAGCCAGGCAGGAATTCAGTCTGAATTATTTTCACGTTCTCTTTTAATGTCCCATCCATGGATGATATCTCGTGCAAAGCATGACACCTGACGTGGCCCTTTCCCCATATTTTCAAGTTAATAAACGTAGTAAAAAATAATATATAGTGTTTATTGCCAGCACTGTCAAGGAGGACACTGTGCATTCCCCCTCTCCTCCCAAACCCAGGCAGTGTAGGAGAGGCTGCTGTAATTACAGGTCTCCTTGTACAAGACTGCTTTGAAATTCCCAGTATTTCTCCAAACCACCAGCAAGCTGGTTTTCAGAGCTGCCTGACAGAGAATTTATTTATTAAGGCCTTGGCTGTTTGCAGCAGTGGCTGGGCAGCAGCAGCTCCGCAGAGTTATCAAAAATCTATTTCCTTGCAGAGTCACAAGTAAAATATCAAACCCCCTTTGAAAAGCCAAGTGCAACATTTACATTTTAATCTCCCCAAACACTTTCGTTTCTGACAAACTGGGTTTTTTGGTCTGTGTGTTATGGAGAGGAAAGGCAGCGGGGCTGGAGGAGGAAGGTTTATAGCCCTGGGATGGAGCGCGGGCTGCTCTGGGCGTGTGACACAGCCGGAGTGGCACGGGGGCAGCAAGGACGGCCACCCTGCAGCCCTGCTGGGGCCAGCTGGAAAGAAAAGCAGCCTGGCCCCAAAACCTAGCAGTGCAGGGGCATCAAACACTGAGCTGGGCTCGCAACCACGTGTGCATGTGTAACAAAAGTGCAAGGCTGGAGGAGCAACAGCCCCGCGCTGTGCTGGGCACAGCCTGCCCTGGCTACCAACAGCCCACACGGCCGGCAGCGGCCACTTGCAGCCACTGCTCTATAGGGGCAAGTGGCCCTTGTGCCACTGTCTGTTCACACCTCTGCCTGCAGGTCAATCGGGATGGAGCAGAGGGGCTGGCTGGGCCCGAGCTCTACAGTTTGCAGTCTGGCAACAAAAGCAACTCTGCCTTTCCCTTGTTATCAGCGGGGCTGAGGTCCCGCGCTGCCTCTGTGCAGCCGCTGCAGCAAACCATGAATTATGGATGAAATGAAAAATCCCAGCCCGCTGCACAGAGGGAATATGCAAAGTGCAGAGCGATCACCTCTGTGTGCGAGCCTCGCTTCGTGCCGCCTTCGCATGCGTGAGGCCCAAAACGCTCCGCTCTGCTTCAGCCTGCGACCCCCTCAGCCCACGGGGCTCCGGATTCCCTCCTCCCGGGGGATGTGGGTTCTGAAATTATATTCATTAATTTGAAAAGCGTGCCCTTGTGCTTTGTGGGATCTTCCTGGGAGGTACTGAGGGTGCTGCCTGGATAAGTTGTCTGGAGTTCACGTGCAGATCAGGCAGGATGGGTGTCTAGGAGGGGCTTGCCCTGGGGAAATTTGGCATGGTGCAGATCCCTGCTCCAGGTGTGTTCCTGAGCACATGAACGCACATTTGCAGGTGAGGTGATGTGGGAGTTCCCACCCAGGCTGGCTTTGGGAGCTGAGCCTGGCACAGCCTTTCCACACGCAGAGGAGCCCTCGGGGGATCTGCAGAGGCGACAGTTCGCACCAGAGCTCCCTTTTCTTGAAGCAAACTGTTGGAAAAGTGCTTGACAGGCTCTGACTTTAAGACTCTGTGATTTGGGGGAGCTCAGTCTCTCTACTCATAACTTCTCCTTCAGAGAAAAGATGCCTTTCAGGAGGCATCTTTAAAATGTCTTTTAATTTTTAAATGCTTTAGTTCCTCCCTTGCAAATCCAGCTCTCTGCTTTTGTGCACCATCTAATAATGTGCTTCCACACAGCCATTTCTGAGTGTGCAATATCAACATCTGTGCTAAAACCAAGCAGAAATTTTTCCCTGAAGCAATGTTTTAGTCAGTATTATTGTTACTTTTTTTTCCTATTTAATGGTTTGCTTGTCATGGGGCCTCTTCAGCCTCTTATTTTCAGGAAATGAAGGTTCTCTGCCTCTAGCTCCTTGTCAAAGACACCCTGGCAGGCGAGAGCATCGTCACCCTTGTCCCACCTCCTAAAAGCATTTGACTTAGTGCTCACTAAAACTGTGCTGCAGTGAAGCACCTCACTGAACTGGGTGCCTGATACGCAGCGGGTTGGCAGAATTAATTTATTGGTGTTTGTACAGCCTTTTGAACTTCTCCTGTTACGTAGGTGTCAATAACAATAATAAAAATAAAAATATTATTTGATTATTATTTTTATTGCTATTCTGACTTTCCATCATAACCAATGATGAACACTCCCCTGTGCAGCTATTTAAGCTATCCCATGTGAGATGCTTTGTTCTTAACTTTGATTATTTTAAGAAGTCCTTTAGCACATCAAATAATCTCCCTAGGCAAGGATTTATAGGAAGGTCTTGAGAGCTGTCAGAGTAATGTTTTTCCAGCAGTGAAAACTCAACCTCCTCTTTGATTTTCATTTCTGTTTTGTCCTGGGTGTAGCTGCAGCGAGTGCTCGGTCACAGCCATCAGGATGGAGGAGACGTGTTGTCAGTTGTTTTATTTTTGATCCCATTTGAATGTGTCAGTCAACTGCCTCAAATCAAAGAAAGTGAGAAGGGGCCTTTAACAGTTGTGATTGAGAACTTCAGACTTACTTTTTTTCTTATTTTTATAGATACTAAGTAAATGGTCGGCAGGTTCTTGTGAATCATAACATTTCTAAATATATCAGAGGCTCTTTGCCAAGCTGCTGGAGAAGGTGGTGTCTATTCCTATTGACTCCTTTCTCCCCTTCAGATTACTTTTGCATTTAATAATTTCAAATCATAATGCAAAAAATCAGGGACTCTTAACTAGGCTGGCTAAGGCTGTGATTAATGAAAGTGTAATGCAAGCTACTGTACAGCCATTAGAAACCAGTTAGCTAATTAGCGTAATCACAGAGGTGGAAATAATTAGGAGACCATAAAATAGAGGTAACCCAATAACAACATTTTCCTCTGACCCAGAACTGGTGAGAAAAGGATGGTTGGCTAGGTTAGGAACAGAGAGGAGTGAAGATGGAATGTTCTGTGAGTAATCACTGTCAGGGAGGTCTCAGAGCACAGACAAGTAGAACAGAGCAGATTTTACCCCAACATAATCCAGACTGCGGCAGAATCCTCTGGCAATGGTGCTTCACACCTCTGCATCCCTCTCCCACCTTATGCTTTGCCACAACTCAGTGACAGACAATCAAGACAGGGTGAGGCAGGATCTGGCTGCCTTACTCTTTCTTACTTTTTTTGTTCCCTTTCTTCTTTCCCAGGCTATTAGTAAATATAGTATTAAAACTAACTTCAGCCTGGAGTGCCTGAGCCCACCTGCTCTGGTTTCAGGAAAGAGAGAAATCAGTGTCCTAAGGTGTTTACGAAGAAAATCCTGTCAGAGGATTCCCTATATTCATAGAGCTCCTAGTGTATTTATGTACGGTATTCACTGTGGTTTCACAGGACTCTACAGCTGGTTGAAACGTCTCATGCTAAGAGGGACAAGTCTTTCTGGGCAGAGGAGAGCAGTGCAGTGATCAATGAGGGTGGCAGTCACTGCCAGAGCTGCCCCAGGAGATGGGTGCCAAACAGAAGTGTCACCCCTTCAACCCTCACCTGCTGCCTTTGTACCCAGGTTGGTGCAGCTCTTTGGGCAGTAGCAGCACACTGGATCCTGAACAACCCCATAATGTGCCCCAGTGCTCCCCATGCAGGACTGTCCAGGTCAATCAGAGATGTGGGACAGTGTGACGGGCTGGATCTCACCCTCGGGGATTAGAAGTGACCTCCCCCCGGGTGCTGGATGAAACAGCGCCACCGAACAGGCAATAAAAATTCCTAACCTGTACTTTTCCAGTTGGAACGGGTCTCCACTATGACCATCTCCGTTGGTTCTTAGCATTTCTGCCACGGTTTGTGTGTGTTTCGTTTGACCTGCGTCTAATGAGCAGAGAAGAGGAACGGAGCTGCAGACACACAATCAAGGCTCAGCCGCCGAGGCTGATGAGTCTGCCGAGACTGCTAAGTGGGTCTTCATTAGCTATTCACATGCGAAGAGCAACCCTTATTTATTCTTCTTTCCTAGGTGAATCTATTTTTGAATATCTTTTGTAGTGATCTTGTCTGGGGAGGGTGGCAGGGAGATTGGAGGGAGGGCACCACTACTGCCGGTTAACCAGATTACTGCCCTGGAAAAAACCAGGCTGTGACACCAAGCTGGCAGCAAGCCGCAGAGAAGAAACAATGTGATGCCATTTAGAGAAGGAAGGAATCATTTTCCCCAGTGACATCTCCGGTGGGAGGCAGAACTTTATCTTCTCTTTGCAGCTCAAATGAAGCATCACAGCAGTAGCATTAACTGTGCTTCCACGTTTCCAGCTTGTCTTTTCATTAACTTTCTCCTTTTTTTTTTTTTTTCTGTAGCAGGGAACACGCTTTCCAGGGAGGGTTTGCGGGTGAGTCACTGGAGCTGCAAGCCCAGGATGTCCCAGGTGGGTCCCCAGGCTGCGGCACACGTGGTGCTGTTGCAGCCAAATGGATGAGCCTGGTGGTCTGCAGTGAAGAAGGGAAACCTCATTTATGTCTCCAAGTCTGCTGGAGAGGGCATTTTGGAGCAGCAGGTCACGGTGAGCCTCGCTCCAGGTGTGCTTTCATCCCACCAGCACGGACGTGCGGATCGCGTCCTGGGACATCCTCGAGGATGCAGACGGGACGGTGCTTGACCCCAGGCAGAGCCAGTGGCTTCATGTTTCATCGGAACAAGCCCCTTTTCCACACTGGGCACTTCAATGCTCTCCTTTAAGCTTTCCAGGGCGGTGCTGGGCCGGTGGGGTGCGGATCCTCCCTCCCTCACCCGCCTGCGGCCAAGGCTGCCCTCTCCCGACGCGGCGGGATCCGAGCGATGCGGTGCCCGAGCCGGGGCCAGCACCCTCTGCCAGCGCCCGCCCTGCTCCCCCCGCACCGCGCACAGCCCAGCGCTGTCCCGTCCCATCAGCACAGCCCAGCACGGCCTCGGGCATCCCCCGAGGTGCCCCGGCCCCATCACCGGCTGCCTCTGATGCTGGATCCAACCTGCATCCCTCTCTGGCATCATGGGGATGCTGCTTGAGGAACCTCCTGCCGATTTCCTTTTTACCTGACCAATCTTTTCCTTTTTACCCTTCCAAACCTGCCCAGTGCCTTCTCCTTTTTGTTTCGCTTTTATAATCTGGTAGTGTAGGTGTGAATCCCGTACTCCTGAGTTATCTTTTCCCAGCTGAGTCTGTTTGTGCTGCAGACTGGGTGGGTGACACCCTCGGGAAAACCACGTTTAGCAGCCTGCTGCTCCAGGAAAGTGTTTTTATATGAACAGAGATGCGAGACAAACACTTGCACCTCTGGGGCTGGCAAACAGTTGATCCATGAGAGAT
>VZTI01004867.1:1080959-1113426 GCA_013397865.1 Struthidea cinerea
TGGCGGAGCGCGGGCAGCGGCGGCGGCTGCAGGTACCGGCTACGGGGCATGGCACCGGGCGGTGCAGCGGGCGCCGCGCCGGGCAGGGGCTGCGGGGAGGGATGCGGGACCGGGGGATGCCCGGGAGAGCCTCTCCGGGACCTGCCGGGCGGTGGCCGCGCGGCTGCGGGGGAGCCCCGAGGACGCGGGGATGGGCGCGGGGGATGAGGGGCTCACGGGGGGCTCGGCTGGGGCTCAGCCCCGCTGTGGGGGCTTTTGTCTGCGCTCGGTGGGCTGGTGGCCGCAGCGCGGGGTCCGTGCCGGGAACAGCCCGGTGGATGTCACGGGGGCAGAGTCACCGAAACAGCCCAACTCATTGAGGTTTTCCGCTCTGCGATGGTCTCCTGGTCTCCGAGGATGCTGCAAGGCTGGGTTGCTGCCTGCGACTGTGTTCGGACTGAATCACTGCGGTTGGGGGTTTTCCTTGTAGCGTGACTGTGCCTTCTTATGGAAAATTTGAAAGATGCTGAGAAAAGGCGGAAAGCAAGGAAAGGTAGTAAAGTGGCGTGGCAGGATCCTTACAACAAGAAACAAATGTTACGTTAACGATAAAATAATCCCAGTTTCACAGGAGCAGAACTGAAGTTAGTAGCGGGCAGGATGCTGGGTGGAATTGGAGCACTTTAGTCACTTGCCCTATATTACTTTTATAACCCATTTGTTCAGGTGATACAAATCAAAAGCTGCTATAATAAAACCATGTTTTTCAGCTCTGAGAGCCTAAAAGGCACAAGTGGACCTTAATCACATGAGTTTGTTGCATTAACATTTTATTGCCATTTTATAGGCTCTTTGGTTTTACCAGGCAACACACTACAAACCTGAAGTTATCCCAGCACCTCTTTATATATAAATATGTATATATTTCTGGGTTCCTACTTCCTTAGTGCCACTTGGTTGTAAAAACACACATTAAAATAGCATTTGAGGCAGAAATTAACACAAAGGAGATCTTTAGAAAAGTGTGTCAGAGCGCTTGTAAACGTGAGAAAGGCTGAAACTGCGGTGGGAGTGGGTTACTCAAATAATGAAAAGGAAAAAAAAAAGTAGCTATTTATATGCAAAGAGGTCTGACTTGCAAACTGCCAAAAGTGGTCGGAAACTGAATCAGCAGCTCTGTGCACTGGGCGGGCCACCTGCCCGGCCGGGACTGCAGCAGAGCCGTGCGGGGAGCGATGAGCGTGCTCAGGTGTGACGAGTGCCACCTGAAGCCCTGGGAAGTGGCCACTCCACCGATACTGCCTGAAGCTGTCCTGCCCGTGGGGCAAACCTGCTGAGTGACAGGGGCAGAAACATGAAATGTGACCCTGGGATGAGAGATGAGACCGGGGAGCAGCGATTCCTGCGAGGGTTGGGTATTCTTGGCCAGTGAAACCAGGAACTACCTGAGCAAGTACTCGCGCCAAGTCTTTACAGAGATTAGAGATTTGCAGGCAAGGGGGAAGATGGGATCAGCCACTAACAAAAGAAATACCCACCGGCTTAGGGAGATCAGCATCCAGCTGCTCGGTGCCTCATGATTTCCGACTGCAAACTCCTCCAGGCAGTTTTAATCTTTTTTTTTGTGCGTGTCTTTGCAGCACGGAGCGTGCTGGGGAGGATCCTGCCCTCCCATTTGGGGCTTTACACCCTGCAGTAGCAGGGAATCATGGCTCTGTTTTGTGCTGCTCATTTTGCTCAATCCACCCCAAAAAGCATCACTGAGCACTTGTTTTTCTTTCCTTTATTTTAATTGAGTGCACCAAGCCCAGAACTCTGCCTTTGCACCGATGAAGGTGCTCATATGCAGGATTGCCATACACTCCGCTTTACTATTTGGGTTTTTTGTCTTGCTCGTGTGATTCCTTGAGCTGCTGCCTGTAAGTTGATTATTCAGAGCCTGGGATGTTTGTATCTTTCAGAATCTCAGTGAATGGTGGAAAAGTTTTGCAAGACTCTGCACGCACGGAACAGAGCTGACAGCTTGTTGCTGGTGGGTTAGTGAGATGCTGGGTATGATTTCAGGGGAAATGTTCCCCCTTTGGATTTTGTGCTTAATGAATTGAGGTCACTGTGTTAAGGGAACATGTAAGAGTTATCAAGCATGCACAGGCTGTTATGGGTGTGAGCAGCCCTGAAATGCATTGGCCAGGATTTCTCTGGCCACCCTGAAGTGTGCTGTGCTTCCCCAGCACAGTTAAAAACTGCATTATCTTGGTCTATGAGGGGCTTATCCTTGTGCTGAGAAGCAGAATTTGGGAGCTGTAGCAGCCCAGAGCACGCCACAGGCAGGATTAGGGGCTTTGTCCGCAGGGTCGGTGGCAGCGTGGCTCTCCCTGCACCTGTCCCTCAGCAGGTTCCCAGCTATCCCTGCCCTCTAGCTGTGGGATCTCCTCTCCTGCAGCCACTCTCCTTTCCCTTTTCAAAACTGATTTATTGCTAGACCTCCCCGCCACAGAATTAGTTTTGTTCCATCTTGGCCTTGAGTGACCTCCTGGCGTGCGAGCGCGGATGCTGGACAGCAGGATTTGAGAACAAAGAGTTTCTGCACGCACGTTCCGGGGACAGTGCTCAGCAAATGCTCTGAGAGAGGTCAAAGACTTCATCTGGTTTATGAATCCCAGACAGAAGCATCCATTCTATTTCAGTAGATGGGATAAGTGACTCGGAGAGGGCCACTAACTCTAGTGCATTTTATGTCGGAGCTCTCGCTAGTACAGTGGAGAGCATGTGATGAGGCAGTGAAGTGTTCAATATTGGCAGAGTAGTGTTGTTCTAACTGTAAATCTCTCTTCAGTCGGAAGTACCCCTAAACCTGGGGTTCTACAGTGCTGCTGCCGCCAAAAATAGAGTCATTCCACCTCTGGATCGTAAATGAGCTTGAGCGCTGGGAAATACTCTGTTTATTCTGGTTCACCTCATTCAGCAAAGTGCTGAGCCTTTCCAGCAGCTCTTGAAATTCCTAGAGCAGTGAAGTCCCCTTTCTTCTCTTGTGCTATTTCATTGGCGTCCGTAGGGTTACACTAAAACGGAATTTAATTGCTGCTGTTAATGACATATTGCTGCATGGCATTGATGATCTTCAGTCACTGGAACTCCCAGAGCTTGGCTTGGTTGCTTCAAGAAAAAAAATGAAATGCTGGCAAGCTTTGTTTAACTGTGGTTGATGGTCTGAAGGAGTTAGGGAGCTGTTTTCATGTTGAGAAAGTAAGATCAAACACTTTTTTTTGCTAAAAAATACTTTGATTTTGTAATGTTCTGGCTGAAAAAAAAAATCCAAGAAAAACGACTTTTTGTCATTTTTATAGCTTCATATTTGTCAATTCAAGTGCTTTGGATATCCTCTGTGATAGGAGTTTATTTTTCTAGATAGCATTAAGAGATAAAAAAATTTGTTTAGATTCTAGAGTTTAATAAAAAGTCCCCAGAATATCTGAAGGACTTGAGCTCTTTTAGACTTTTTTTTCTCTCACAGCCTCTCCTTGAAAAACTGCATCAATCTTTTGAGCTTGCCATACTCCAAACAAATCAGATTTGAAAATTTAATTCAATATTCTTTTGCTTTAAAAGCCCCGTAGGAAACAGAGTCTCAGCCAGTCAGAGCGGTGATGAGGCTGCTCTGCCTTGCCTTGGCTGGAAGGGTTTGCCCAGGGCAGATGCCGTGGAGCTTTGTTAGCATAAGGATTCCCAGAAAAAAAGGATTTCCTTGCAGTGCTTTCACGCTGCTTTATGGTCTCCTTGGATTGCTGAAGTGAATTCAGTTGCTGAGGATTTGGATCTTTGAGCCAGATGTGGGTCTTGGTTACAGCAGAATCAGCCTTGTCTGGAGTCCCCATATAATCCTGGCTAAGCTGGGATCCTTTTAATGTTGCATATTCTCCTCTTATTTGGCAAAAAACCTTGAAAAGAGCTTAATTCAGAGAAACTGAATTAAAAGGAGTGAAAAGTAGGTAACCAGGCTGTGATACACTGATTACCTGTCTCCAGTTTTCTTGTTTATAAATAATTTAAATTTTGAAGTACTGCCTTTTTTCAAGAGGCACTAAAAAGACTTCCTTGCCTTCCACCACCAACCAGCCAATTTTTGTTCCCTTGAACTCCCTGTTGCTTTCTCTGAGCGATCTTGAGGGCCCTGCTTGGATGCCTTGTGTGAAGAAACACCACCCTGGGTAAGCAGCAGGTGCAGGATCAGGACCACCATTTCTTGAGGAACACGGGTCAAACTCAGTCCTCAGTGACCTCCTTCGAGCCGATGACCAAGGACGAGGTTATTCTGCTGTGTCCATTTCTTGTGGTGCGGGCGCTGTGGGATGTGAGCAGGTGCTTACCAAGGAAAGTAGAAAAGTTCCTGAGCCGGAAATGGAAACCACACTACGCTGCTGTGTGCGAGTGGGAATCCCTTGAAGGCGGTTTCCAGATTTCCGAGTAAATCCATCCTCCAGCAGCTGCTGTCGGGGGCTGTGATTCCTGATGCGTGAGAAACAGGAGGGCACAAGGCAGAGCGTGTCTCCCCATGGCTCATGGAGAGCAAACCCCTCCGAATCCCAGCAGATGTTTCGGGTCAGCAGTGGGAACATTATATGCCTGTTTGTTCCTTTATCTCAGGAGGAAACACCATTTGGCACCAATTTGCTCCCTGGCAGTTGGAATGAATTGCTGACCTGGTTGAGCACTATCAGATGAAGGGCATGCCAGCCTGCAAGAGGGGCCGCCTGCAGAGCCTGTGGTGCTTGCAGGGACTGTGCACTCACCTCCGAGCACCTCTTGCTCTGTCCCTTAATGTGGATATTGATGCGTGTGTGTGGAATTGCTGTTTCATACTGAGCTGGGGTTCTCAGAGAGGCCTCTTAATGCTGGAGGATATGGCTCAGCGTTTTTCCACCTCTCAGAGGAGTCAGTGGAGTCTCACCTCTTCTGATCAGGGGGGATTTGTATTTATTCATTTCGAGGCAGCCAGCCATGGGAGAAGCCAGCAGCCCCGGACAGCACAGCCAGGATGCACCTGCCCATTTGCAACCCCTTGTGCTTTGTGGCCGTGCTTGAGATTTTCAGTGCTTTCTACATGAGATGTTGCTGCACCCTCTGTTGGAACTTGCAGCACAAGGAGTTGCCATTGGAATAAATTTGATGTTTCTAAGGAAAGCAGCATGCCAGGTTGGCTTCTTCCCACCCATCCTTGGTGGCAGGGGTCAGCAGCCCCGCACGCTGCCACTGTGCTGATCTCGTGCTCTGCCCCAGTTCCCCTTTGGGCCTGGGTTCCTGCCCTTCATCTCATAGCTGCTCTCATTTTTGGTTGTGGTAGTGGTTTGGGATTTTGAGTCAGAGAATGAAGAGAAGTCATCCCTTCGAAAGTGTTCATCATTTCCTCTCGATTACACAAACGGGGATCTGCCCTCCTCCAAGAAATCCCCCAATATGCCACAGCCTGTCAAGTTCTAGGGTCTTGCATGAGCAAATGCAAATTATCTGCAAGCTGACGTTGTGTTTATCTAAAAGGATGAAAGCAAATGAAGTGTGATGCCTGTTTAGGTCATCTTTGGGGGATGGATGGGGAGTATCAGGAAACTTAGAGGCTGCAGATGCCACGTCAGAAGTCCTACAGCCGTGTGAGCCTGTGCCAGTGCTGGACCAAATTCCCTGTGCCACATCAGATTTGTGCTGAATGGGTTAATTTTGCACCATCTGGCTTTGTGCTAGATCAAATATTGTTTCTGTTGTGGTAGCCAACATGAGGCCAGAGTAAGCTCGGGGTAATATGCTCGGCTAATCCAACAGAAATATGATTATGTACCTGTTCCTTCTCCAGATCATATCTGCAATAATGGGTGATTTAGCAACACAAAATAGTCCTTGTGGAGACAGGGGAGAAGGCTGAGGGTGGAGCATTTCTGCTGGGAATACAAGCTCTGAAAGCTGGGGTTGTTCAGCCTGGAGAAAATACGGCTCCAGGGAGACTTCAGACCCCCTCCAGTGCCTAAAGGAAGCTGGAGGGGGATTTTTTACAAGGGCATGGCATGATAGGACAAGCAGGAATGGCTTCAAACTGAAACAAAAATCAGTTTTAGGTTAGATATTAGGAAGGAATTCTTCCCTGTGAGGGTGGTGAGGCCCTGGCACAGGTTGCCCAGAGAAGCTGTGGCTGCCCCATCTCTGGAAGTGTCCAAGGCCAGGTTGGTTGGGGCTTGGAGCAACCTGGGATCGTGGAAGGTATCCCTGCTCATGGACAGGAACTGGATGGTCTCTGAGGTCCCTTCCAACCCAGACCGTTCTGTGATTCTGTGACTTGATGGCTGTAGGTAACCTGAATATGATTATCTCCTTGCAATGGGCAGCAGAGACACAACAGGAGCATCTAACTCAGATCAGGCACTTAGCTTTAAACAAGTCATTATGAGACAAAAAATGGCAGTCCTAGTGCAGAATGGCTTCCTAGGGAGTCACCTGAGACACAGAAATGGAGGTGATTTGATTTTGCATTTTGCAAGCTGCAGTGACCTCCAAGGTGCTAATTTGAGGTTAACCAAAGCAGAGCAGCTGGAATTCTACTGCATTTTGAAGTATTGCACATTCCAAGTAGTGCGTTCGTTCAAGTGCTGTCTGGGAGGCTCTGCTGTTCCCCTGCTTGGCAGGAATCTCAAGACTAATACCTAAGAGGATTAGGGAGCATCACTGGATGTTAAACAAGATCCAGGCTAAGCCGTGTGCACCAGTGAGCTTGTGCTCCCGGGGCTGTTTGGGGAAGCTGTTACTTGCTGATCTGGATAAAAAAAAGTGGATTTGTGGGGAAATACCCTTCCTTCAGCTGAATCCTTCCTGTGCGTCTCTCATGCTCCCACCTGGCTCCGTGTTTCCACCTGCCCATCTCGCGTTGTCCTGTGCTCCCTGCCAGAAGTGAGTGTTGCGGGGCATGCTGATGATCAGAAAGTTTCTTTTTCTGCGATGCTTTTAGCTCTTCTAATGTGCTCCACTGAGCTCTGTGTTGTCTGGTTGGACATGAATGGGTGGGCATCCAGCCCCCCAACACAGGGCTGAGCTGGAGAACTTGTCATGGAAAGCTCAAGCTAAAGTCTGTCCGTAGCTGGTAGAGTGAAATGACCTTGTGGTACGTGACTTTCCCCACAAAGTCCCCTCAGTACAGAGAAGAGGTGTTGGGAGGCAATTGTGTCTCAGGAAAAGGTGGAGTTGTAGGTAGTTTCATAGTAACATTCCATCTGGTTTTCCCTTTTGTTTCTACCTCCATACTGATCAAACCATGAGGATAAAAAAAGTGTAGGTTCCTGTAAACCCTGGTAGTTGTCAACATCATTCAAATACATCTATTCTGGACGCAGCATCCTTGTGTTGTGTAACACAGGATGTTGCTTTTTTTTGCATTTTTAGTGCTCCTATCTTTAGAAGCACCAGAGAATCATGTGTCTCACATTCTCTATTTGGGTTTTGCTCATTTTGTTTAATTTCTTACATCATAAAGGATTTGTCTGAGTCTGCATCTTCTGCTTGGAAACAAAGAAGGGACAGCTGTAGGAACTAAGTGGTGATCCTTGGGAAGAGCTGACCAGCAGCTCATGCAGGAAGGGTGTGCTGAGTATAGAACATTCTTTAATGGGTTGTAAGAATCCAAATGATGGAAAGTAACGCCATGCAGGGCTAGATGTTGGGAAAATGCTGGTGGTGTACCTGCAAACCCCCAGCTCCATGGGCAGTGACAGTGATGGAGAGCACAGTGCTGTGCCAGCGTGGAAACCCTCCCAGCACTGGCCAAATGCATGGGTAGGAAAAAGACATTAAAGCAAGAGTGACATTAGGGAGGGGGAGTTAGGAATTATAGCATAAAAGACCCTTTTGTCTGGTTAATCTTTGCTATGGCAAAAAGCAGTGTCCGGGTTAAATCTGCTCCGTACGTTGGCAGTGCAAATTTTTAAAGATGGTCTGAGGCAGCTGCAGCCAATTGTATTTGCACAGATAAGCTGGAACAAGTAAACAGACTCAGAAAATCTGGCTAGATTTATCTTCAAAGCATTTTCAAGCAGCTAATTGAAAATTATCCAAGCCACCTTCCTGATTTCTTGCATATTACCGCAATAATTTCCCAGCGAATGGGAAGCACTTGGAAAACATACAAAGGGTTTGTGAGCGCTAAGCTCTGCTATTTGGAATTTATTTAATTATAAATATGTCCTTGTTCGTGTGATAATTCAAAGCCAGTTTCTGCTGCTCTCTTCCATGCTTCAGACTCCAGCAGGGCTAATTATGTAAAAGCAGGTCTCTGACATGAGGGGTGGGTCAGGATATTCCTATTGCCCCCCATTCTTAGGAACTTCCTCCCTCATCCTCTGTCCCTGCAGCACTGATGGTGAGCACAGCATTGGGTACAGAGTCAGCTGGCTGCTCTCTGGGTGTGTTTCTCATTCCTGAAACCTTTCCATGTGTGCAGGACCATGCTGTTCCCACAGCAACTGCTTACCAAAGGCTCCAGTCTGGTCCTGGTGCCAATCCCACAGCAGCAGCTTCCTCTGTATTGCTGATCCAAAGGGATGCTCTTTAAAAGTGGGCTAAAAAGTGCGAGGTTCACACTTGGTGTGACCTGGGTGAAGTTCCTCAGCTGCCCGGAGAACAGTTCAGCGTTACACAGGAACAACTCACTCCTCCCATGCTTGCTTTTATCTCCCTTGCACTGAACCAGTGCCCTAAGGACAAGCCCTGTTCACAGGATGGGGATGTGGATTTATCTCACTTGTGGGAGGCTTCCCCACTCCTAAAGCAGCCAGTGGATTACACTCGATCCATGTGGTGTTTATCAGCCATGACAGAAGTAGTGCTGCTAATCCTCTGAAGCCAAACTCTCTGAGGAAAACTCTGTGTGTGTTACCAAGAGAAGTTAAATGCACAAACCCAGATGAATTTGTCCCTTCCTGCAGTAACATGAGCTTGGTACTTGGATGTGGACTTCCCCAGATTCTAAGTACATGTTCAGTAAGGCCAGGCTCGCTCACACGTCAAGGAAAATAAAAATAGAGGAGACCCAGAGGAAAATAAGGGAGACCCATCACAGCCACCAAGCATTGCCTGGAGCTGCTCCTCCCATGTTTGCAGTACAATTCCTGATCATTTTTAATCCTCTGTACCTGTTCCTTAGGAAATATCTCCATGTGTGCAATAGAATTGAAAAAAACCGCTAAGTCTGCTCATAAATGGTGCTCAGCTATGGAAAGCAGAAATTATGTATAGATGTTATTTGCCACAATAATACCGTATAAAAGTCAAAAACTGTAATGTGAAGGGGAAGATTAACTATTATTGGGCATGTTTCAGCAAATGGGATTATTTTGCATGTCAGTTATGAGTTAATTTGCAGCATTAATCTCATCACAGTCCTTGGCAGAAACACAAAATGTTTTTAATTGGTCCTGTGACTTTTTAAATGATCACCTGATGAAAAGCTTGTAAGTTTTACTATTAATTTAATGCTAAGTGTTATGGGAGGTGGGAGTCTTTACAGATTTCATCAGGAAATACAAATCATATGCTTTCATTGCCTTGCTACTTCTGCTGTGTTGACTCGATGATGTTGGCACTCTGGAACCAGCTGTACAGTTGGAAAAAAATGTAGAAATCTTGCAGCAAAATGAGGAAATCTATGGCAGAGAGATAATAGCACTGGGACTGGTTCAGTGTAAGCAAGAAATCACCAGCTGAGTCATTAAAAACAGAGATGAATGGGAGGCAATAAATGGATGGCTCGGAAGAATATGAATGATTAGGAAGTGCGTGAAGTTGCTTGGGTTTTTTCCCCTGAAGATTATATTTTGTCCTCTAAAGCGGCATATGGCTCCTGTGAAAGCTGATACCCACAGTGAACGTGTCACAGGCAGTTTATAAATACTTCAAGAGATGCCAAGCAGCTCGGTGGACAGCACGGAGCAGGAGTGGGCTCCCTGCCCATGGCACCTGGGCATGAGTCATTAGCCCAGGTCCACTGGGACGTGTACAGGAGGTGGGTGTTGGGGCTGAGAAGGCTTCTGGGTGGGGGAAACATCTGCTGCTCGGAGGAGAGTCTGGCTGCTTTCTTGGAAATGTTTCACCCTGTTTGCTGTTAACTTGCACTAAGAGTGGCTGAAGTTGAAGGGGGGATGATGTGGTCACCTGGGTGCAGTGGCCCAGACTGCTGGCACCAAGGAAATAAAACCTGTGATGAAGAGCTGTAATCTCTTTCCTGATCATGAAATACCAAAATATCAATATAAATTCATGAAGTATCGAAGGAGAGATCCCAGTTCTGATAAGGAGTGTTTCCTCCAGGGTGAACTGGACCAGTTTGAGAGCTCCTGGCTCCTGGTTGCATCAGGTAATAAGAGAGATGTGCTTTTTCTGTCTGCTGAAATCAGTGAGAGCAAAATCAATCCCCAGCCAAGAAACCTTCTTTACAAGTGCAGTCAAGTGTAACATCAGACACGAGTCTGATACAAGTTTGATAGGAGGAGGGTGCAGCTGCAGTCCTGGCTGCTGTGCAGGAGGCGTTTGATTTACATGAGCTGAACCATTCCGCCCCTTAGAGCCTGATTCAGCACCTAATAATCACTCCTGACTTTAACAGAGTACTAAAACAGGCTTATTTATTGCTCCCAATATTGCATCCAAAGATGAGAAACAGATTTAGAGCTGCAAGAGTCATAAGAACACTGGAGAGGCAAAAAAAAGTGGAAAAAAATAGAGCCTTGCACCAAGGCATCATTTTTTTGTGCCAGCACGTTACAACAGTCTGTCTCTGCAGCAAAATTTCAACCCCTGCAGTCAGTTTTTGAATTTGCACTTTACACATCAAAGTTACTTGCTCTGTACTCAGCCAGCTAAGGTAGGAGGCCAGCGTGGAGCTGCAAAGCAGTGCCCTCCTGCCCGCCAGGCTCACCTGCCCTGCACTGTCATCAAATCCCTGCTGGAATCTGTACCTTGAAATAGGAAATAGTCCGTGCACTCTGCTCCCTAGACAGGGTAATTAAGATAAAATTAATTATTCACTGATGAAAGTTGCACCTCATTTGTTTAACCTGCTTTAAGGACCAGATGTGTTGTAGCACTACTGACATGAATGTTTAAGATTTGGTGGCACAGGTGGGCTGTCCTCTGCTCGTCTGGGGCATCGCCTTCTGCCACGTCCTCCTGCCCCAGTGCCTGCAAGACCTGCTGGTACAGAGAAGCACATCTACCTAGCAATATCAGTCTTTTTTTTCCAGCGACACACAGATAAGTATTAAATTCCTCACCAAAGGCTGCAACATTCCCAGGTTACAGCCATCTGAACAGAGTTCATTTTATCAGGGAAAAAAATGCCCTTTTTCCCTCTTCCGTGCTGATGAGGCTGGCATCTCACGGGGAACATTTTTATGGGATCCTCTCGAACAGATATTGGCAAAATTATTGAGAAATACAGGATGTTTTGTGGGTGCTCTCTAATAAAACAGTTTTCACCTAGCATTTGTTGCATATTTAAGACCAGCATTCAAGGGACAACCTTATTATTGTCATCATTTATAGTTCAGCCAAGGCATTTAAGGAAAAGTACTCTTGGTTGCTGGCACGGTCAGGTGCTGCAATGCACAGGAACGGGGTGAAAGAAGGCAGTCTGCATCAGTAATCAGGTTAGAGTCAGCTGCCTCTGCCCTCCAGCCTGCTCTGAAATGGCATGTAGTCTAATTAGTTATAGAAAGGATTTTACTGAATAGTTGTAAACAGATCTGAGGGCCTGGAATAAAATCAATCTGGCTGTGGAAACTTTTCAGGATAATTATAAACTGTTATTGGCAGAGTGTGAAAGAGAGACCAAAGGACTTCTAGCAGTGGGAAACTTGTAGCTGTGTGGGCTGTTCTCTGCCGGGGGAAGGAGAGGGATGGAGGCTGTGGGAGTCTAACCAGGTCTTTATCAGAGGAGGGATAAGGGGCTTCAGTTGGTGGGGAAGCTGCCTTAGAGGTGCTTTTCTTTTAATGCTCTTGAATGTTTTGTTCTTTTCTGTAATGTTAGTGATGCCCTGACACCTGAGATACCAACACATCCCATGGTGGAGGGCGCATGACCAGGTGAACTGCATGGTGAAATGCTTATACTTATTGGAAAAAAAAGAAAAAAATAGAAAAAAAGAACAGTATTTGAGGGGTTTGAGCATGGTTTTATATAAAGGCGTGTAAAAATTCTCTTTTCACAGATCAGAATGGTCGTGGCTCAGACCTTCACTGTCTCCCTACTGAAGTAAGCGCTGAAAATTGCATCTCCTGGACAGGCTGGTCCTCGCTGCCCCACAAAGCCACCCTGGCCACCAGCCCACCTCAATCTGCCACTGGGCTCTGCATTCCTGTTCATGGCAATGCCCCAGAACTCCACCAGAGAAAATGGCTTTTGCTTCACTCAGCCCCTCGACTTTCCCTGCCCATCCCCTCGTCCCAGCGAGGCCGGCCGGACCTTGGGTGCAGTGGGTGGGAGGGATGGCTGCAGCACCGCCCTGAGCAACGGCATCGCATCCCCGGGCGCTCCCAGCCCCTCCAACTCCTGTGCCGAGCCCCTCTGCACCCCCACCCCGGCGGAGGAGGAGACGCCGTTCGAAGAAGGGATTAAATACGTGTCTGCTGAAGGGGAGGAACTGGCCTGCGGCTGGGGGGGGTTCACCCCCGGCTGCTTGCAGCTCTGCAACACATCCAAAGGGGTCTTGTTCTTCCTCTGCGTGGCCTCCTTCCTGCAGGGCATGACCGTGAACGGCTTCATCAACACCGTCATCACCTCCATCGAGCGCCGCTTCGACCTGCGCAGTTACCAGAGCGGGCTGATCGCCAGCTCCTACGACATCGCGGCCTGCGTCTGCCTGACCTTTGTCAGCTACTTTGGGGGGAACGGCCACAAGCCCCGCTGGCTGGGCTGGGGGGTGCTGGTCATGGGCTTGGGCTCCCTGCTCTTCGCCCTGCCCCACTTCACCACGGGACAGTACGAGGCGCGCTCGGCAGCCGAGGTGGGCGTCTGCGGGGGCAACCAGAGCCTGCCCTGCTCCCAGGCTGCCTCCAGCCTCTCCGGCTACAGGTTTGTCTTCATGCTGGGGCAGTTCCTGCACGGGATGGGAGCCACGCCGCTCTACACGCTCGGCGTCACCTACTTAGATGAAAACGTCAAGACCAACTACTCCCCTGTGTACATTGGTGAGTGGGACTGAAGGGGAGCTCCAGCCCATGGGCAGGGTGATGGCAGGGACGGATGATGGTCCCTCTGCCTTGGCCAGCCCACACTGGGAGCACCTCTCCCAACGCTGCTCAGCCTTTTGATGCTGTTGAGGGGCCAGGTGGAAATCGGAGGGACGTGGCAGCTGTTGGGGAGGTTTTGATTATTTACCAGGAGGAAAACTGTGAGCTCGGTTGGGTGTTTTTCCTCCCGCAGCTCATGCCTTTTAGATGGGGAGTGCCTCCTGCTCCTGGCATGGGGCCAGCCCATGTGGCATTAGCATCTCTGGCAGACAGCCATGAGGCCATACCCCATCCGTGCAAGGGGGCATAGAATCACAGCATGATTTGGGTGCAAAAGGACCTTTAAAGGTCATCTAGTCCAATGAGAAGGGACACCTTCAACTCGATCAGGTTGCTCAGAGCCCCATCCAATCTGACCTTGAATGTTTCAAGGGATGGAACATCCACCACCTGTTTGGGCAGCCTGTGCCAGTGTTTTATCACCATCATTTATACTTAATCTAAATCTTTAGATCATCACCCCTTTAGGCCTCAGCACAGCAGGGATGGTCTCTTGGCTGTGCTTTGCACCAGCAGTAGCTGAGCAGCCAAGAGAAGATGTTCAGCTCACTCCTCTGGATCACTGGTCACTCAGCAGCTGCCAAACACTTACAGTCCTATTGGTGAAAGTGCCAAAAGGATGATCTTTTAGCAATTTAAAGATGTTTCAGTCTGCCCACGCTGTATCAGAAGGCTGTGAAGTGTGGGAAGCAGATCACAAGGAGATCATCAGCAAGTTGATGATCTCTCCACGTGTTGTGGTTTGAACAGCAAACTGAAATAAGTGCCAGGGATGCTGTGTTTGGTGTAGACATTTCATGTTGTCTGTGGGGAGAGAATCCTGCTGCTCATTGCTGTGGCAGTCAGGATGTGGCACTGGGATCAGCTGCATCCTTGCTAAATATGGTTTTCTACTGAACCGATTTTGCCTGCCCCATACTACAAAACTTCCCAGCTTGGATGCAAAAGCTTCCCTGGAACAGAAGTGTGAGAGGAAGACTTGTTGGAACAATCTGGATTTGTGTCTTGGTGGTTTAGGGGGAAGGATGTGAGGCAGCCAGAGGCTGAGCATCCTGCATCCAGGAGGGAATCGGGCAGGGGATCCCCGGCTGACGCGCTGCTGGTTGTCTAACATGACTTGTTTTCCCTTTCAGCTGTTTTCTACACTGCTGCAATCCTTGGGCCTGCAGCGGGTTATCTGGTAGGAGGAATGTTTCTAAATATTTATACTGAAATTGGCAGAGAGTAAGTCGTTAAAAAAATAATCTTGTTCCTTTCCCTTTCTGCTCTGTGTTTCCTTTGGGGTAGAAAAAATAATAACAATGATCTGAAGCAATGAGATGGTGGCTGGGTGGAAGCGTGCCTGGGGTGTTGGGTGGTGTGTCTGCTGGGGGGGGAGGCTGGAAGGGTGGTTTACATTAGTGCTGCTGCTGGAGGGAAATTGCTGACAAACCTGTCAGCTTAAATCCTTCCTCACGCTGCACTGCCTGTGCTAATGAGGCTACAAGCAGCAGGTGAATTTTTTGAATGAGTTCCCTGATGAGGCAGTGCTCCCAGCGGTGCTGCTCGCCCTCCCGGTCATCCCACCAGGATGCTTGGTCCCTCCTTGCTTTGTAGCACTTGTCATTTATTCTTGTGTCCTTACAGGCTCTTGGTAGATCACAGAATCATAGAATGCTTTGGGTTGGAAGGGACCTTACTGATCATCTAGTTCCAACCCCTCTGCCAGAGGCAGGGACACCTTTTACTAAACCAGATGAATGGATTAAAAATGGGGAATGGGTTTCCAGGGGAAGAAATGGGTTATTTCCACCAGTTTTCTTGCAAAGGGTGTTTTTGGGGTGGAACAAGGATCTTGGCAACCCTCAAAGCGCAACTGAAAAGGGGTGATGTGAATGCGCAAGCCAGAGGTTAGATGAGAATGAAATGCTGTGATTTCCTGGGCTTGTGAAGTGTTGTGCTGTCTGGTGAGGAAGGCAGTGCTGTGCTGTGGCAGGAGGGATGGTGGACGCGGCATCCCCATCACATCACTCAGTTTCCTTCGCTGTCACCCCCCCGTGTGTCCCCTGGCCCCTGGCAGCCTCAGCGAGAGGCACACGGAGCTGCCCCGCTCCGTCTCCAGCCACCACCTCTCTCCCTTGTGTCCCTTTGCCTTCGCTCCTTGCAGGATCGACATCGCCCCCGAGAACACGCTGTGGGTGGGGGCGTGGTGGATCGGCTTCTTGGGGGCTGGGGCTGCCTCCCTGCTCATCTCCATCCCCATCCTGGGCTACCCCCAGCGCCTCCCAGGTATGGGGCTCCGCCGCGGCTCGGGAATTGGGGTTGGGGCTTGCATCATCATGCATGGGTGTAGCTGGGGACTCGGGAGCAAAGGAAGAGCTTCCCGTGTAATTCCTAAATGGATTTCACCCCCTTGGCTTTCCATCTGCCGCTGTTACGGCTGCTCCCTTGCAGCTGTTGGCGGAGGGAGGATGTCACGCTGCGTTTTCCCCGTGCAAATCCACTGCTTCAGTAGCATCCACGTCCCGTGTCTGACATGCTCCTCGATCCCGTTTGCCTCTCGTTTTCAGGATCCCAGCGCTACATCGTTATGAGGGTGTCAGAGACTCATCAGCTAAAGGATGGGAGCCACAAGAAAGCAGCGGATCCGGACTTTGGGAAAACAGTGAAAGATCTGCCTCGGTGAGAAAACCACCCCACGCAGAGGTTAGGGAGCCCTCCCCAGACGGGAGAGAGTAATGTGCCCGAGCTGAGCTTCCTTTCAGCCCTGCCAGCTCAGAGGTTTTGCCCATCTTCAAGCAATGACACTTTTCTTGCAGAGGAGGTGTGAAAGTGCCTGGTCTTACCGAGGTCTGGGAGCTCTTGGCAAAGAGGCTGAACTAGAACGGGTGCTGGGGATCACATGGGGGAGCAGGGGACAAGTGACTGGTCTCATCTGGGTTTCCAGAAGCTCATGTCCACCTGCAGTCCTGTGCCACACGCTGAGTTTCACCGAGAGTGGCTTGATGCCAAGCTTTAGGTGACGGGAGATGCCCAGGCATTGCCAGCTCCCTCCCTGTCCCCAGCAGCACTATTTCTGCCTGTCTGCTTCTGCCTGGCCTCACCTGGCCCAATTTCGTGTTTTCCAACGGCTCCTTCTCCCCAGCCCCTTGAGGCTTTTTTCCTTTCCTCCATTTTCACTCGTGTTAGATCCCTGTTGTGTCATTTTTAATGAGAAACAAGGTGAAACAGGCCCTATGATTCTCACAGCTCCATTCCAAATCCAGGGAACAAGATATACCACACTGTAACTTTCAGTTCCCTTTCTCTTTTATTCTTAGTTTCCTGTTTCTTTCTTTTGCCTTTGCATCTTCCAGACACCTTTTATGTGTTAGTACTTCTTATCTCTCCAGCAAGGCAGTGACACAGCAACTTGCTTGATCCTGAGCTGCTGCATGGCTCTGTGATGGGAACAAAGCAGTGGCCAGAATAAAATGTGATCTTTTAACCGCAGATTTTTGTTAGGGATTTTTGAAATATTTTATGATATTTTTTTGTTGTTGTCTTGAGTTGTATTTAAATGGAGGGCAGGGGGAGAGGTGCTGCTTTATTTATTGCTTGGTGTTAGCTAGCATAGAGGCTCTGGATGTTGCAGAGATAGCTGGGTATTGATTCCTTTTGGAGCTTGCAGTCAATAAGGGGATCTTCCTTATTTTATTTATTATTTCTCCCAGGACCATTTTTAGGGAGGAGATTTTATCCATGTGTGACGGCTGCTCCCTGCAAAGGCAAACGATGTTGCCAAACCCTAGGCTGCTGCCAACAATTACCTCTGAGCTTTAGCTGTGGTCTTTGTTGTGCTGCCAGAGGAGGATGGAAGCAGGTGCTCGGAACGGGAATTTTCAGCAGAGGTCGAGCTGTGTTGTGTCAACACAATGACTCACACCCATCTGAAATTCTTGGAGACTTCGTAGGAAGTTTACCAGGGATTAAGGCAGTTTTATGAAGAATATTACATTGAACAGATTTCAGTGCTGTTATTAAATGGCATTCTTGACTGGCTGCTATTTTCCGAGGTCATGGCTTGTTCTCCACACGGAAATTGAATTCAAAACCTGCATTTAAATAACGATAAGGCTGTGACTAAAACCAACACAAACGGGGCAGCAGAGAGGGATGAAATCCAGTGGTTGATGCTTTTCTTGCTTGTCGGGAACAAAGCTCCCACTGCTTCTGCTGTCTGACAGCAGGAACAGAGACAATCCTCCTCCAGGAGCATCTTCTTTCACACCTCGTTCCTGAATAACAAATACCCAGAGGTGGGAACTTCTATCAGACAATTCAGACCAGCCCAGACCTCAGTGTGGTTTTTGTTTAAAAGCAAGAACCCAACAGACTTCTGTGGTCCCTGGTTTTGATTAATAAAAGGGAAGTGCCTTCAAGGCTTTCTGCTCTGGAAACTTGCATTAAAGAGGAGATCCCATCTGTGCAGGCAGCTCTTGGGGACACGTGGACCAGGCTGGAGGCTGAGGCCACTGTTCCTTTTGTTTTAGTCAGGGATCGTGTGCACATTTTCTCACAGTACAGACAGTAACAGTCTCAAAAACATAAGCAGAAATACTGATGAAATAAAATACTGTTCCATGCCATCAGGTCCTTTCTAAGTGAGGTTATTGAATTTCTGTATTCACAGTGCTGCCTGAGAGCAGGAGCTTACAGGAATGCAGCCCACACAGCTTAATCCTCTGCCCTGGAGAGACTCCTTTCTTAACTCTTGGGTTGAAAAGGCCTGATAAAACAGCATTTTCCTTTCTCTGGTTCCATATGATTGCTCTCATGGAGTGACCCCTCCTGTCAGAGCAGAGGGGCTCAAAGGGAGGGCATGCAGAGCTGGCATGTAGAGCTGTACCAGGAGAGGAAGCTTGGTCCCAGGAAGCTGCAGAGTGGAGTTTGTGAGGATCACTCCCTGGCCTGGCAAGCCCTGATCTACAGCACGAGGAGTTGTGGTCAATATTTCACTGATCACTCTTGAATTAGGTGCAGGGTGGGACTTCCATTTCATGGCTTTTCTGCAGCTTCCCTGCATTGCAAAGGGAGGTTGGTTTATGTTCCTGTGGGATGCACGTGCTGCCCTCCTTTCCCTCGGTGGTGGTGACAGTGGGTGTCACTTTGTGCTGGAAAAGCCCCATTCCCGTGCTGTAAAATTGTATAAATGTCCGTTTATTAATGACTCATTAGCTTGTGTCTGTACTCTGGTACAGTCTGGGGTGTCCTGGGCATGTCAGTGTTTCTCAGAGGAGCAGGCTCTGATCATACAGTGGTCCCAGCCTACCCAGAGAACCATTATGTGATGAAGGTGTGCCCATATCAGTAAAGACTTGGAGGGTCAGCTTTTTTAGGTGGTGGGATTCTTCTCTGTGCAGTGCTGGGCCTCCTGAAATCCCTTTGGCTGCAAGAACTGAGCACTACTGAGGCTGTTCAAGAGTTAGGTGATTTCTGGTGTGTTTAAAGTCCTACTGATGTGATAAAAAGGTTTGTGTTGTCTTTGGTAAGGTTTTATGTGCCCTAGATCCTCACAATTACATCTTCTGTCTTCAGACAGATTAAATGAAGTGAGTAAATCCTTACTCTTAGTGCTGAAAGGAGTTCCTTTGCATTTTCCTACTCGCAAGTCCAGCCTGTAACCTTTGGGCAAAGGGCACAAAGTCACACTAGTGCCAGGGAGCAGCTCTTCTCTGTAAAAAGGTGAAGGCGCTGTCTGTTTTCTGCCTCAGCCACAAGATATGCAAGCATTTTCTGACTGAAATATTAGGCTTTGTGCTTTCAAATTAAGCACAGTCAAAAAGATCTGGAAAATAAAATAGTACATTAAACTAATCCCAAGAGCTAGGCAGTGTAAAGCCCCCCTGTAATCAGAGTGTAGGAATGTGTGGTATTTCTGTCTTTGCAGCTTCTTTGTTCTTTTGATGTAATGAAATGCTCCACTTCATGTGAGTAAAGTTGCATAAATCTGATTCTGAGCCTCAGCACGTCTCTCACTCGCTTGTACCGAGGCAGCTTTGCTCTGATCTCACATTTCCACCAGAGCAGGAGGTGATGGCTGTGCCTTTCTGCTCAGTGAGCATGCCTTGGCATCCCTGTTGCAGGATTTGTGCCCATCCCAGGAACGGGATAACCCGTGGCACAAATCTGGGCTTGGCTTGGGGAAAGTCATAGGGCAGAATTTGAAGCTTGTTACAGAATGTTCCCGGCAAAGCAGTGTCAGTCCTCTTAGTCCAATATCCGAGATAGTGAGAGATAATTGAGACCATTCCCTGTGCCCGAGGGCCTTTCTGCATCTCAGGGATGGAATTGTTGCTGGATCTGCATACAAATGACACATGGCAATTTTTCAGGCATATCTGCAGCTCTCTCCTAAATCCCAGTGGGTCGAAATAGAGTTACTCAATTTATATGTTAAGCTTCAAGTAAAACCGTGCTTAGATTGTGGCAGAAAGATTGCTTTCTGCTTTTCAGGTGTCTTGGAGGTGTTTCCTCCATATAGAAAGGCTTGCTTGGTATTTCCCCTGAGTTACAAAACATCCATGGTTATCAGAGGTTGTTATTGTTCTGAGAGTGTGGGGGCACAAGTAATGTGTGTGTGTGAGGATGCAGCTCAGCTTTGCTCTTGGTTGAGTCAGGAGTCCCAAGATATCTGCCAGCAGGGACTAATAAAACCTTGAAATGATGGAGATTTGGTAAGGAGTAATGTCCTTTCAGTATTGCCCCATTTCAAAAGAGGAAATACTCAGCCTGACCCTAAGTGTTGGAAAATTACAGCTGGAATCATCCATGTAGAAGCCGTGGGTGCCCTTAGTGTGAATTACACCACACACATACGCTCTTTGTGTCATTGGCTGGAAAAGCTCTTTCCCAATTAGCTACCTTTCGGTATTTTTCCTGTCAAAGAGTTGCAGGATGATGGGATGCTGCCTCATCTTACATGTGATCCTTCTGACTTAGAGGACAGGGGGTCAGACTTGAAATCAAAATGTGCCCGAGATCAGTAATTCAATTCCAGTACATTTATCTTTCCCAGATCAGTGCTGCTACTTCTGAAGAACCCCACATTCATCTTCCTCTGCTTAGCAGGAGCAACTGAAGCAACCCTGATTGCTGGGATGTCCACGTTTGGACCCAAATTCCTGGAGTCTCAGTTTAGTTTAAGTGCCTCTGAAGCTGCCACTTTTTTTGGTAAGGAAACCATGTTTTTGCCATGTTTTCCCATTTTGCCAAGAAATAGAAGAGCACTTTTAGCTCATTTAGAGTGGAGACAAATGCTTTGCAGTTTAATTATGAACTGGTTATCCTCTTCAGCTGTTAGAGAGGATCATTTCCTATCAGCACACCTACACCCAGTGCATTTCCAGAGCTGCATCTACTGACATCAGGAGGAAATGTGTCACTTCTGTAGCCATCTGTTACCCTCTAGAGGAAGGCAAAATAATTGTAGTTCCTTTTAGTGCATCACCAGGAAACACTGACTAAACATTTCCTCTGACGAGGGGTGTCAGAGCTGGGGGAGATATTTTGTCAGTATCCAGAAACTGGGAGGATCCTCACGTAAATGCTGTAATATAGACCAAGGAATGTTGTCCAACAAGCATCAGCACTTGTGAGGTGCTCCTCAAAGAGTCAGTTTTAAGATCTCTGGGTAGGAAAACCTGGTAAGGCATGTTACAGAGGACTGTTACTGTTAAGAGCTGTTACAGAGGACCACCTACTACAGCAACATCCACTGAACTCCCACCAAGAAGCCACACAGAAAACAAGGGGTCATTTATATGTAAAACATGCTGCAATTAATGTATTCAAACCTGGAAACTCCTCGCTGACATTTCTAAACTCACTTGTGGGGGTTTTTTCCCCCTTCTTTTTCAGGTTATCTGGTCGTGCCAGCCGGAGGGGGAGGCACATTCCTGGGAGGATTCCTCGTGAATAAATTTAAACTGCGCTGTTCAGGAATCATCAAGTTGTGTTTGCTTTGCACAGTGTCAAGTCTGCTGGCCATATTCATTTTTTTTATCCACTGCCCTAACATGCCCATGGCAGGAGTAACCCAGATGTACAACGGAAGGTAACAACAACCACTCTGTCTGTCCTGATGGGCTCTGGTCAGAATAAAAGGATAACTCCAAACACACAGTGCTGGTGGCAGTCGTGTGTGGATGTGTTGGGGATGAAAGTTGGTGTCTGGTCAGTCCTACAGGCAGATGTTGAGGTTGAGACACAGAAAATAGATGTCCTAAGTTTTGCACTGAGATGGAGTTTATGGAAGAGACTCCCAAGTTAGTTGGGGAGGGAAGATCAGCAGCACTAGAATGGGAGATACTCCTCTTCAGCTGCCTTTGCAGCAGCCCCCATCTCTACCCAGTGGGATAAACTGGACCGAAAGTGGGAATCTCTTCTCCAAATGGAAGTGTCACCTTAAGAGCTTAAACTCCCTTGGTGGCTGTGGGAAGAGATAGCTCCAGGGCGTGGTTGAATTTGGTGGGATGAAAGCCTTTCCAAGCCTGGCTTTATGCTCCTGGGGGATCCATCACAACTCCCACTGTCCCTTCCTCTCCCCATTGCCTCCTGTAAAGTGCTGCTCACCGACTGCTCCTGTGTTTCCCTCAGTGCTTTGCCAGGTGGGCACCTCAACCTGACAGCAGCCTGCAATGCCCAGTGTGGCTGTTTGCAGGAGACCTACAGCCCTGTCTGTGGCACTGATGGCATCATGTACTACTCCCCCTGCCACGCCGGCTGCAAGACGGTGTCTGAAAATGTCAGGAATGGCAAGAAGGTAGGTCTGAAAGCACTGTGAATGAACAGGGTGGTGGCACATCTTTGGGGTGATTTGGCTGGCTCTGCAAAAGGTTTGAGCTTTGCTGCAAATCAGTGTAAAATCATCCAGGGCAGGGTGGATGCTCTCAGGTACCATATGGGACGAAGGCAGAAGGTACCGTGAGGTCACCCTGCTTTGCTTCTCTCTCTTTTTGCTGATTTGTATCCAATCATCTTTGCCTCATCCTGGGTCAGACTGTGCTGAAATCCGTGGAAAATCACCCAGGCAGGCAGGGAGCTTGGTAAGCACCTGATTTCTGTCCTAGTGCTAATTTTGGGTCTTGAATGGTGCACCTTCTCATCGTTCCAGCATGTTGCTCATGGAGCCAGGCACAGGCTTAGGAAGGGTAGAGATGATATTCAGCATTCAAGGGCTGCCTGGCAGAGTTAATTTCCCTTACTTAATGGACCTGTTTGGAAACAGAGGTGTGTTGAGAATGCAGCTTGATTTCCACTTTGTTCTGGGAGTCTAACCAGCTGCTTTCTGCCCCCCCTGAATTTCTTTATTTTTAAAGCTTTGACTGTCACCATGCTCTCCTCGGCAGAGCCCCCACCAGCCTTTCTTTCCCAGGTCTACCACGAGTGTAGCTGTATTGACAAAGCCCTCCTGTCTGGCCCTGGCAATGCAGAGCCAGGGAAATGCACCTCCTCCTGTGCAAAAAGGCCCTTGCTCCTCTGCTTCATGTTCGTGGTCATCCTCTTCACCTTCCTGAGCAGCATTCCTGCCCTGACTGCCACTCTGAGGTAAGCACGGGATGGCCTCATCCTCTGCCAGTGCTGCAAGAAGCCTCAATATCCTCCTCTCTGCTTTATCCTGCTGGATCAAGCATGGGAAAGGTGCGATGGGAACCACTGAGTTAGTGGCAGCCTGGAGACATCAGGACTAATTCCTGTCCCAGTCTAGCTGGGAAAGCAAATTTCAGCATTGGAAGCTTTATCCTCTGCCATGGGATACAGACATTTACTGCAGTAGTGGGGGGGACATTGCACTGAGGTGATCCTAAATCTCCAGAGTCAGTGGAGGTCCCAGGTGTGCTGGACTCAAGGATTTGGAGTTGTGAGGCAGGGAGGTGCCGCCTGGCAGCATTTTTAAACAAATCCCTTTTTCCCCCAGGTGTGTGTCCGACAGACAAAGGTCCTTTGCACTCGGGATCCAGTGGATTGTGGTACGAACACTAGGTATGGAGCAGAGGCAGTTTGCACACCAGAATGGTCTGGTGCTTCTGGGAGGCATGTGCCAAGCTGTCACCCAAGAATAAAGCACACTGGGTTGGAAAAGAAGGGAGTAGGTCACACACCGCTGAAAGGAGGATGCTTTCTTTTGTTTGCTGTCATCCAGGACAAGCTAATTCCCTTTGCATGTGGTTTGCAAACTGAGTGGAAGGCTCTGTAACACCTCACAGAGGTTCAATGTCCTGCCAATGTGCCTTTATTTGAAGGAAAAGGAGCAGAGGTGTTGAAGCTCCTGTGTCTTTTGGCTCTTGTGCAACATGCAGGTCAGCATGGCCAAAAGACCTGCTGGATTCTCAGATCTTGAAATTCAGTGTATCTTTGATACCTGGTGGTTCTGGGATTCTGCAGGATGAGTTCTCTTAATCATGGGATCAGCAGAGCCTGGTGCTTTCCTGCAAAAAAGGGCTGGTGCAAGTCAAAGGCTTGCAAGGCTTGGTGCTGCCCAAACTGAAGGTCCCCTCTCTCTGCCCACAGGAGGCATCCCTGGCCCCATCGCCTTTGGATCCATGATTGATAAATCCTGCCTGCTCTGGCAGGACCAGTGTGGCGAGCAGGGTTCCTGCTACGTGTACGAGAACTCAGCCATGAGCCGATACACCCTTGTCGCTGGACTGGTCTACAAGGTGATGCTGCTGCTTAACTCCCTGATAAAGCACCCAGGTCTTTAGGACACAACGTTTTGCTCTTGGAAGGAATTTTGCTAAGTTGGGTTTTCCTGATCTGGCCCACCCCAGACTAAATTAAATTTTCACACAATAAATTTCTCAGGGAAGGCAAAAGCCCCGTCTGCCTCTCATCAGGTAATGGTGCTCCAGACACCATCATTCAGTTAATTTCCCATTATTTTCTGGGCTTAGAGCTTCTATTGCACCATATGAAATACCTCCTTCCAACAGCAACCAAAGTGATTTTTGCTAGAAACGGAGTAAAATATCTAAGTGCAGTGTGTTAGTGAGAGTGAAGGATGGCATTGTGGGCAGGCTGTAAATAACCATTCCCCACTGCTAGAAAATAAGAGAGCTTAGAGCTGTGGGTTTTATTTATTAGCAGAAAAACATCATTTTAACTGCTCCCAAACAAGCACTTGCCCTAGATAGTAGTGTTTAGCAGCTGCTGTGATAAAGAGGTTTTCAAAAGCCTTCCAGCAAAAGGCTGAGGCAGTGTTGGCTCATGCAGCACTGTGCTCCAGGTGTCCATGTGGGGCTGAACTTTTCCAAATTCCCAATGCTATGGGGCTGGCTAAATTCAGATTTTTACCCCCTCTGGCTTTGTGTGCGGCTCTGCTGCCCAGGCTGGCCAACATCCCCTCCTCCCCAAAGCTTGGTCAGCAAAGCTCATTGGAGATGCGGGGTGGGCACCTGGTTTTGGGGGAAAGCAGACAGTAACGGGGTGTCTCCATGGCTGCAGGTGCTCGGGACAACCTTCTTTATAGTAGCCTGTTTACTCTACAAACCCCCACCTCCAGAGTCAGCTCCAGGCAGCTCGGATGCATCCGAAAATGGCACCAGTGACCTCCAGGAGCACAAGCCTTCACTGCCAGCTGAAGAGGATATATAGTGCTGTCCACGTGCAAGTGACTTTCTCAGCCTCAGAAATACCACGAGAAGATGTTATGCAGCCTCCCAAGGGGTTTTTAAATCAACAGTAATATTTTAAATTTTTTTTTTTAAGTTTAAGATAAATAATTTAATTAACCACTGGTGTGCTTTGCTATTTTCTTAACGGCAGAAGCACGTTTAAAGTTGTGCACTGGTGCAACGTACATTTATTTAATTTTATTTAAAGAAAGGGCTACTGTAGCTTTATTCTGTGTCTGTGACAAGCCAGGACCACGTTCTCCACTCGTGGAAATAATCACTGGTAACTCCAATGGAGCATGTGGGGTTTAAACCACCAGAGGATCTGGGCCAACTGTATTGAATATCTCAATTGTAAAGCCAACTGTAGCAAAACTCCTGTCAGGACTTCCCAAGCGTGGGAGGAGCACTGCTGTCCTGCAGTCTGCATTGCAAAGGGGTCAGCTGGCCCCTGAACTGCTGCATGCAAAGCAGACAACCCTGGCAGTGCCCTCCTCCTTCCTGTGGCACACAGAACCCCTCTGTTCAGGAGCAGTTTCTCTCATTATGCAAGTTCCTATTACTGGGAGAGGAGATTTGATTAGCAAATCCATCAGTACACTATGGGCAGCCATGCCCAGAGCTGCCGAGCACTGTACACTCACTGCCTCACTCATTGCAGGGTTTACACCGTGGTGACACTTCATTTTTTTATTTGTGTTGTTTAAAAGTGATGCCTTTTGTAATGTACTGTGCAAAACTTGAACTTCTTGCTGTTTGCTGGGCGTGGGAAGACGTGAGATACAGATCTATGCAATGCTTCTCTTGGGTTGTTCTGTAAAGACAGTGGGTTTGGGTGAATGGAAAGGTTGGGATGAATTTAGTTTGTGTCTAGACCAGTAGCCTGAGGGATAGGACTGCCCTGTGGAAAGGGGATGCTGGCTTGTAAGCGGCCTCCTTGCCAGTGGAGGGGGCAGCATTCCCAGAATGACCTTTGAATGTGCTCTTGCAATATTGATCAGGACCTTTCTGAGGGGCAGAAGTGGAATTTGGGCATGTGTGAGTCTGGCTTCCCTCTCAGTGCAGATCAGGCCGGCTTCATTCTCGGTCTGACAGTGTTTGCACAGCCACATGATCCAGGTGCATCCCCAGGGGAGGCTGTGACCAGCCCCTGGAGTTCTGCATTGTGTAACCGTGTTCACAGGGGACGGGACCTACATCACTGAGCTGCAAAACTGGTGCTTCCTTTGTGCCAGCTCTGACTGAGAATTACTTTGTAGATGTTTTTGTATATTTTGTGTATTCATGCTTTCACAAACGGACACAGAAGGGCATTTGCTTCCTTCATTAGCAAAGGACTGACTGTGAGAATGTTCCTGTTGCAGACAGGAATGGTGGTGCTGGGAGTGTGGTCGATCTTCAGGTCGATTGAGGAAAGCAGCTTCTTCCATTCACAGATCCCCTCCCACCAAAGCCACATGGTGATCTTCCTGCTTCCAAATCCCTTGTTTTCCAGCCCCTGTTGAGTGCTGGGACAGATTGTGCATCTCCTGCCCCATCCCTGGAAGTGCTCAGTGCCAGCTTGGATGGAGCTTTGACCAGCCTGGTCTAGCTGAAGGTGTTTCTGCCCACAGCAGGGGTTTGAAACAAGAAGATCTTTGAAGTCCCTCCCAACCCTAACCATTCCATGATTCCATTTTTATCTCGAGTAACTGCTGGAAAAACTAAAAGTGGTAAGGGCGAGGTGGATTGTGGCTTTTGGCTGCTTATGGATGGGCAGCTGGTGCAGCGTTGATGGGGCACAGTGTGCAGGAGAGCCCTGTTTTTCCAGGGGGACAGGATTAGACCCACTGATGCAGCCCCAACACCACCCCAGCGCCTTCATCTGGGTTTAGCCACCTGCAAACATGAGCCTGAATCCAGGCCTTGCCCTTCCAGGCTTAGACACTTTGGCTACAAGCAGGGATCTTAGATGGGGAAATGCATGAATGTATTTTGGGAGCATATTTTATGTATGATGTATTTATGGAAGGTAGAAGTTTTTCTTTATATATATATATATATATATGGATATTGCAACGCAATTTTAGTGTTTATGAAACGAGCTTTATCTGAGTGTGTTCTTTCCAGAGCTAAACAAAAGCTCGTGGGATTCTGGGCATTTAGGATGTTGCTGTGGGACTGGCAAGTCAAGGAGTTTAGTAAGCAGCAGCATGGCATTCCTGTTCCATAAACAGGCTGTTCAGGTGTACAGGTAACTTAAAATACTTGGAAGTATGTTCCCCAATCTGATATGAAGTATTATGTTGCTACAAAAGCATAGAAATATAACCACTATTTCACAGGTACTTGTGTGCGTGTTTTTCATCGGTTGTCACCCTTTCCCAGCTGCAGTTCTTGGCAGGGGTGACTCCACGGTGCCATTTGCTGCAAGGTCATCGTGGGATCTCCAGGGAGCAGAGCTGGAACTCAGGTTTGTGTTTAATTTGTAGTGTTAATAAAGCCCCTCATGGCTACAGGAGCTTCAGGCATCAGGTGACATCGAGGCCCTGTGGATTGGTGTCTCCTGCTGACTTACCCTCTCCTCCTGAGACAGAGGATTGTTGCTTTTGAGGGCAAAAAGAGGTTTGTGGTTGCGGGGGAAGAAGAATCATTTCCCTTCTCCATCCACAGGCCAACCCTGTTAAAGCCATGGGGTGTCTGCCAGCCCTGCACCGGGTAGATAAGATCAGAAGTTCTGTGTCACCTGTGGTTTGCTCAGGGCGGTTCTCGCTGTTGGGAAATACAAACAAACCGTGGTTGGTGTTGAGGAGGCGCCGCAGGGAAGTGAAACAAATGAGCGCCCGGAGGGAGGGCAGGCAGGAGGAACTGGATGTTATTTATTGTGGGCAACATCCCAGGCAGTCGATGAGCCGTTTTTCTCTCTGCTGAGGAGTTTGTTTGGAGCTTCCTGGAGGTTGTAAAATGCCAGTAAATAAAAGCTTTGAGTGGCACACAGATGGTTCTGCAGAGCTTCCCACCCTTCTCCTGCTGCCGTGGTCTCTCCTACGCCTGGATGTGCAGAAGAGCCACAATGCCTCCCTGTCCCAGCAGCTGCATCCTTTGGCTTCCCTTGCCCCATCCCTGCAGCCCTCCTGCCTTGGTGCCAGAGACAGGAGTGGGAGCAAATACCGGCAATTCACTTTTTACACTTAGTTTCATATAACACAGGAAGGAAACAGAAACACAAACCAACCAAACAGAACGTGACTGGCATGATTTGATTTCAGCAAAAGGAAGAAAGCCCCCCCTTTTTCCAAGGGTCAGACCCTGCTGGGTCAGGGTTTTGTGCAGGGCCAGGTGGGACTGGGGAAGGTGCCACTAGATGGCAATGGAGACGGCAGCACGGTGCCATGGCCAGCACCTCTGTGTGCTGCTGACAGCGGGTTCCTGGTGCTTTGTGGAAGGGACAGAAATCAAATCAGTGCACTGGATTCCAGCTTTGCAACAGCAAAAACACAAAGACATTTTATGAGATCCAAGTAAGGTCCAAAAGTAAAATGTTAGTATCTAGTGATACGTTATTCTAGGGAAAATACACAATTTGTAAGCAGAAAGCTGTGCAACAGGTGAGGGTTCAAGCAGAGCAGCTGCATTATTTCTACAAAAGTTGGTAAATTCTCATTTGAAGCCTTCCCTTCCCAAGCAGGGATGGAGGGCTCTGAGCTGTCACTCAAAGGGCAGTTTTTCTCTCTGTATTTTGATTTTCTTTCTTCAGATGTTATAATTGGCGTTGCTATTAGCCTGATCCTTTCATCCCACTCTGAGGAAAGCCTGCTTGTGTTCTAAAGTTACAAAGGATGTTTGTGTTTGGAGCACAGGAATAACCCCAGGTGCTCTGGCCCAGGTGAACTCCGTGGAAAACCTTATAATGAGCCCAGTGGGCTCTGGGTCAGGCTCATAATTAATAATTTATCTGACTTGCTTTAAAATCAAACAGCAAAAAAGAAGAATGGCAGGTTAAGAGAAATGTGTGTGTTTTACCAGCCTGGGCAGCCTCAGCCCAGCAAATGTGAGGGTGGCCAGGAGGTGTGAGGGGTGGCTGCGGCTCTGCTGTGGGAGCAGAACTGGGCTTCCATCACACAGAATGTGCTGGCATTTTCTGTGGCCAAAATAATTTTCTCTGGAACAGAATAAATGCCAGTATTTTCTTGTCTTCCCTCAAGTTTTCATACTGACCTGCAAGCAGTAATTTTGGAAGAGGAAAATGAGACCATTCTGCTCCTTCTAGTGGGGTGCTGTATGTCTTCTCCAGCCAGGGACCCGCTGTTCAATTTCCTAGAGACGCATGGAAAAACGAATCTCACATTTAAATTAAAATTTGTATTGCATCTCACCTGCTTCATTACCAAGTAACATTCTGTCAGTTGAGAGAGTCCTGAGAAACCTCCTAAAAGTGCACACAATGGGATGAACCCACCACAAATTCTCTTACAAACCTCTCCTTCTAGTAAGGGGGAGCTGCTGTAAAATGAATATTGCAGTAGTTCAGTGAAACACTGATGCACAAGTAACTATAGAAACTGTAGCTCCAGACATGAGTGTTCAACATACTAATGTGCCCTGCTTCAATCCAATATGAAAAATGTGATCTCTTACTATTCTGGCTTTCTGGTTTAAAAATACAAAATCTGTTCCAAGTGGAGCAGTGCTCTGAAAGTCAATGAAATCACAGCTGAAGCCTTCGACCTCAGCAGGGGGAAGAACTGAAAATCCTGAGCTACCCGGGCCTCTGTGGCATTGCAGACAAAATCTGCCCTGTGGTTCATAGAATCACGGAACCATGGAATGGTTGGGGTTGGAAGGGACCTCAAAGATCATTTCATTCCTCCCCCTGCCGTGGGCAGGGACACCTTCCACTAGCCCAGGTTGCTCCCAGCCCCGTCCAACCTGGCCTTGGACACATCCAGGGATGGGGCAGCCACAGCTTTTCTGGGCACCCTGTGCCGGTTCCAACTGTTCAATTATCACCTAAACAGTAGCTATGAAAGCATTTTTAGTAGAAAAAGTAAAGTACTTGTTGTCTCTGCATGCCTTCATTCCTAAGGATGGATTGGCAAAAGATTTGTCCTGGGAGATGCAGACAGTAACTTTTGTTTTACTCTGTGAGGAAAAGAAAAATCAGTAGGGTTGAGCTTGATGCACCAAAAAAAGGATAGATTTGTGCTTTTTAAACATCAAGGGTTGTCCATCTAACTTCGCAAAAACTTGCTGCTCCCTGTGCTTCTCCTGAGAGACTGTTCAAGCTGCTAAAGAAACCCACTCTGGAGCCTTGTGAGCTGTGGTTCATCTTTCTTTAACAATATCTTAAAACCTTATTTTCATCTTTTCTTTTTTTTTTTTCTTTTTTTTTAATTTTTAAATGTGACAGTCCCCAATTCCCCACCAGCAGTCTGGGAAGATCATTTGTGCAACCTTTTAACACTTCATTTGGATCCGCTCTAAGAATATTCCCTCATTAAGACACTGCAGTGTCCTTTCATTTTCTCTGTGCTGGGAGCTGGGCCCTCAGCAGTGTGTTGCCTCTATCTGCATAAATCAGATAGCCAGGAGGAAAATTGATGAAGGCTCAGTTTATCAGTGTTTTTCAGGGATCTCACACTTTGTAGGTCAGTGGACTCGTCAGTGCTTCTGGCACCTTATCTGCTTCTTGTCTTGCTCTAAATCTTATGATGTTCTTCTCTTGGAGATAAGGCTCCTCTCATTTTTCCATAGCTCTGTTATTTTGCTCTCCTGGAGATCCCAGTAGCTCCACGTGGAATGCCCCGTTGGGTTTTAGATTCCTTGTGAATCCTGTGAACGCTGGAGAGCACCTGGTCCTGCCTGAGCTCCACTGGGACAACGTGCTCCAGCTCTGCGGGACTGAGAGCTGCTAAACCTCTGTCTTCAGCCCCGGAAATTTAAAAGCTGTAGGGAAAACTAGAAATCTTCCCACGTGGCTCTCCTGCCTGTCCCCGGGGTGGGCGCAGGGGGCTGTGGGCACAGGCGGGACCCAGCTGCTCCCTGCTCCTGGGGAATCGCCTCCCTCCGGAGCATCCCGCAGCCAGATGGGTGGTGCTCCCTGGGAGCACAAGCTGGAGGGCTGGAGGGGAAAAGCCGAAGTGGCTGTACTCGTGTTCTGCTAATCTAATTAGGCAAAAGAACATCATTAATACTCTGTGTGTCTAATTGATTAACATTCCCGCGAAGCGCAAGGTTGCTCTCATTAGCGGAGTTTCGGAGCCGCGAATGCCTCTTTGCCCGAAGTTGCAAATCTGTTGTGTTATCTCGAAGGCAACATCTCCTTTCTGCCTTTGTGAAGTACTTTGCATTTTTACAGGGCTGTTAGTGATGAGGGGAAAGGCAGGAGATGGGGGAAAACCCCCAAGTACAGAACAGCAGAGGGTTTTGCACAGTGAAGGTTTGTTATTTGTTGTGCCTCATTAACAGTGAAAGGGAGGAAGATTCTGATTTTTTTTTCAATCTCATAACAATAACATCATTTTTTTCCCATCCCAAACCATAACAACAAGATTTTACATTCTTCATAGGAAAAGAAATATTAATTGGGGCTTCAGCAAGCTGAAAACCTGGAACTGCACAGTTTGTTTCCATTGGACTGAATCAGACCTCTAAATTTTCATTTTGCAGGTCTTCTTTCTTTTTTTTTTTAATTTTCTTTTTTTCCTTCAGTTTCATAAATACCGGTATATTAGCTTTTGCTTATAACAGGAATTTTCAGTTCCTAAAAGGATAAATGTGAGATGATTTATATCTCTTGCCAGACACACTGACCAGAGGGATTTCCCAGGCTCCAGGAGCTGATCTGGGTGTAGGAATAGAATTAAATTTAGGTCATCAAATTATTCGTTTTGCAAGCAACTAAATGCAAATTCTCGAGGGTCATATTTTCCCTTTTCCTACCAGAGGGATAAAAGAAGTTATAAAAATATTAAGAGCTCCAGACTTTTTTAGGGAACTTATCAAGAGGCTGGTTTTTTTCAGACTGCGTTGCCCCGTTTCCAAGAGGGAAAACTCTTTCCCAGGTTTTTTTCTCAGTTGTATTTACTGGGCCAAATTTTCCCCAGCAGCAGAAAGCAGTCTGCAAGTTACACAGGGTCCATCTGAGCCCATCCAGGGCAAATAAAACCCAGAGTGAGGCCAGTGACACAAAACCTCTCTAAATGTGGACCGGCCTTTGCGTTCCCTGGTGAGAGGGACCAATATATATATGCCTCAACATATGTCACAAACGAGGTGAAGAACATTCCTATAAAAGAGCTGTGCTGCCCTGTGCCCAGAGAAGCTCCGCCCGGCACCGGCCGGGCCAGGGAAGGCCTCCATGCTCAGACTCGGCCCCGGCCCCCCACACGCTGGCTGCGCTCGGTGAGGGAAAGTACCCGGATGCCCGCCAAAAATTCCCGCCAAAAACGGACCCGCGGCGCCATATTGGGGAGGGGTTTGGGGCACACAGGAGCAGCGAGCCGCAGCTCCGCGAGGGCTGCCTTGTCCTTGTGCTTTGGGTCGCTTGGAGGGTCAGC
>VZTI01004867.1:1113587-1134765 GCA_013397865.1 Struthidea cinerea
CCCCGCCGCTCCCAGCCCGCAGCCGCCGCCGCCCGCAGCCACCGCGCCCCGAGGCCGAGAGAGCGCAGCTGCTCCGGGAGCGCGGCCGCAGCCACAGCAGCCCCAGCAGCCCGTTCCTCGCCCATGGAAGGGACACCCAGCCCGTTCCCCGCCCAAGGAAGGGACACGCGGCCCGTTCCCCGCCCAAGGAGGGGACACGCAGCCCGCTGCTCTTCAAACATCGCGCCCGGCCCGCCGCTGCAGCTACGCAAACGCTCCGCAGCTCGCAGCACGCTCCGTCTGCCAAACCAATGCTGACAAATAGCCGGGGTTCTGTGGTAGCGCTGTCCCCTGCCTTCTGTTTCTTTCCCCCTCTCTTTCTTCTCTCTCTGCTCCTTTTTCCTGTTCTTCCCCCCCCCCTTTTTTTTTAATAAAAACACTTAGGTTTCTTTATTGTTGTTGTGTGTTTGCTTGTTTGTTTTATTTTATTTCAATAAACGGTTTTCAGGTTTGATATTGCATGTTAGTGCTCGATTTCTCGTCAGAAAAATCTATCAAAAGAATCCTTCCCGGCTTCCCCTTTTATAGTGGAACGGGACACCTGGCCGTGTCTCATTCCCCCGAGTGGTGACAAATCCCCTGTGAATCTGGGTCACACCAGGACAGTGACAAAGGAGCAGCACAGGCTGTGTGTGCTGCAGCTTCTGCTCAAGGACAGCCCCTCTCCAGCTGGGAAAAACGGGTTTATTCTTCAGGAATGCACATTAAAAAAAAAAAAAGGCAAAGCAGATTAACGCAACCAATTTGGTTTCATGCTCACTTCCTATAGAGTTGTTGTGGAATTTTATTTCTGTTTATTTCAGGGGAGAAAAAGGCACTTCCAAGAAGCAAATAATGGTATTTACAGAATTATTTTTGTGTTCCTGGGCTCTTGGGGGAAGCAGTGGGAATGAGCTGGGCACGTTGTGATCTGACTCACAGACAAACTGCTCAATGGACCCACTTCCCAGACTGCTGCTGCTAATTTAGGTTGGCATTTGTTTATTATTTCTCCTTTCATGTTGCTCATTTCCTCTCCAGCGCCCGCCCGCCTGGCATCGCCCACACTTACAATTCAGCAGGACAAAGCATCCAAAGGCTCAAGATGTAAAGGGAAGATCCCATCACAAACGCTGCCCTGTGCCAGGAGGCAGCTGCAGGTTGTTAAGGTTTATTCTTGAGTTTTTCTGGCTTCCCATTTCCAAAGTGACAGAGCTCAGGGAACACAGACCCAGGAAAACAGTTTTCCTACCTAGATAAGGAGTGCTGTTAGTGCAGAAGGAGGTGGGACAGAGGTGCAGCAGCTTTGGGAGGTGATTTATTAACCCTCCTCCTCCAAACAGCTGCCCTGGGGATCTCTCCCATCCACATCCCCTCCTGCCACCTCTCCGTAGCTACAAGGCTCAGCCTGCGATGGAGTGATCCCAAATTTATTAAAATAAACTCCTTTTATGTCTCTGCAGCTTAGAAAAAGCACCCATCCTATACCTGGAGTCAAGTTCTTTTGAAACGTATCTTTTTGCATGTTTTCAGCCTAAAATAGGGCTTCTGTGGATTTGGAGGGTTTTACCCATGTCTATGCCAGATTAGGTTTTTAAAGAAATAACATCTTAGCCTATTCCACCCAGGATCACAGCAAATCCTCTACCTCTTGAGAGCTTTAGTTACCAGATTTCGTAGAATTCTTATACAAATCCTGTCAGTAGCTTAAAGGCAGATCTGAGCGTTTTATACCCCCCGGGGCTGCAGGGCCAGGGCCCCTGCCTCCCCTTGTAGCCCAAAATGAGGGACAGTCCACCCCAGGCACACTGCAAAGGCTAAAAGCTCTGCCCTCATCTCCCCAAAATCCCTGAATGAAATAAGCCAGAGAGGAGGTTTTCAGCATCCCCTGGATCGTCTCAGCATCAGGAAGGATTGCTGTGACACTGTGATTTTCTCTCTGCTCTATTAAGCCAACCTTGGGGACCACGGTCCCCACGAGGATGTATCATCCCAAAGGTTTCCTGTCACGTCTTTCAGCCCTTCTGGGGATGCCTCAGCTACCATGGGGGGGTTCCAAAGCAGCGCATGACGTATGTTCAGGCACCTGAATCCTTCCTCAAATGTCAGCCTCCTTCGGAAGTTTGGCACTGCAAAAATTCACCTCACTTTCCCTCTGGCATTAGGTTACATTGTGTATTGCAGGAGCCGTGAGCAGGAATATGCATACGCAGGGCTAGAGGAAGAAAGAAACACTTTAAATGAAGGATCAGGTTATGAATTAAAGATAAAGGAAATGTGATTACTGCAGAAACCAACTGAGAGCAGGCAAGTGCTGAGGTGGATTAAGGAGGAAGCGCTCACTGAGCATTGCCACATTTGCTTCTGCAATATTCTGTTTATAGAGATAAACCCAAAAACAATATGTAGTTTGAAAAGAGCAACATTTAACCTCCCCCATGCCAAGCATTTCGATTTAGGCTTCTCTTGATGTGCCAGATGTAATAAAAACTCCTAAACGGCTGTGGAAATAGTGGAAATCCGTCCTTTGCTACCTGTGGCCAGTTGAAGGGCGTCATTGGAAGCAGGTGGTTACGGAGGCACCAGGGAGAGATCATTCCTGGTAACCTTTTGTCTGACAAGTGTAGCGTTAGGTGCTTCCCTTCCCTCTCTCTGCTCCATGGCGTTCCCCACCTCACTGCCGGGAGCTTTTTCTCTTCTCTCACTCACAGGCACAAAGTGAGACTGTGCAGCCATGGGTGTCTGCGGGGAAATTCACCCCGTGCAGCCTCCTGACAATGCCCAGAGCCCAGAGCTGCATTCTCCTGCTGTCCTGCTGCCTGATTAGGTATTACATACCTGGGTAATGACACTAAACGGACACAGACTGGAAAGTATCTTGGAAAAGATTTAAAAAGTTAAATTTTGACTCAATATAACATGATGATCAGGTAGATTAGCTTAAAACTCTGTACCAGACCCAAGTGCTGCCAAACCTTGACAGGTTCAGTTTTGAATTCAGATAAGATCATGCAAATGTTGGTGCAATCACTTAATTTTAGGAGCTTTAGGTCTGAATTAAAACCCAAGGAGGGGTGGATCTTACATCTCCTTGCTCAGCACCTGTGCAATCCAGCTGACTTCAGCCCCTGCAGGGCCTTGGTGCTCAGCCCCATCTCTGGCCCTCTCCTAAACTGAAATTTCTGCACAAATCTTCTCAGAATTAGGAAGTTTTACTTGAGATTTTAGAAATTCACACGAGAGAGACAGAGTTAACACAAATCATACCTCCCAGCCAGCAGCACATGTTTGAAAAATAGGCTTCATTTCACTAACTCAGGTTTTTTAAGCACTATCCCTGCTGGAGAAGATGGCAGATAGCAAAAACACGTGGTCGGACCAGGAGCCAGAAAGAAATGTTCTTATCTCATTCTTACTCATTTATACCCTTAAATTCTTATTCACCCCATGTCCACCAGCTACTTTTCTCCTAGTTAATCCCCTTTGGAGAGTAAACTTTCCTCCCACTGCCTTCCCCACACATGGGCTCTTCACAGGTGCTCTGAACTCCAAACTGCAATTAGATTTATTTTACTTTGTGGTCCACAAAGGCTAAATAAACAAGGAATCACCTATTTGGGGGGTTCTGTAGCTGCAGGGAACAGAGGGGACTCCCCAAATCCCGTGTGTTTTCTCCTCCTGCCTGGGACAGCATCTTGCCAGGTCTCAGTGGCATTTGTCTCACTGCCATCGCACCTGGTCCTGAAAAGGTGTTCTGTGTGCTGTGCTCTCAGCTGCTAATTTGGGCAATAGCATCACTGTAATTAGGAGGGGAAAAAACCACAGAAAGAAAAGAAGTCCTGGGGTGTGCAGGGGAAACAATGAGGCCTGTTTGAGGTTCCTCATTGCTTTCTTGGTCTGATCAGTGGTTGCAGTAAATACAGACACACGTACATAAATTCGCACAGTCTAGCTTTTTCCACAGCTTACTCTCCACAGACAGAATGTAAAAACCATCATCATTTGATACTATAAAACTACTTGACATTTTTCATCGCTAATATCAAGATTGTTTTCTTGCCACTGCAAATCCCTGCGGATCCATTATGCCCGGTTATCTCAGCTCAACACATTTCACAGGGGGACATGTTATAAGAGTGGCAAGATTGACAAAAATAAAAATTCACTTGAATGTAGAAGGCAAATCTATTTCTTGTTTGGCAGGCTCTGGCAACTGGTGCTTAAACAGCTCCTCATGCATTTCGGATGCGCTCACAGCACTTGGGCTGAGAAATCGCTGCCTCCCAGTCTGGAGGAGAGACAGGCACTTTGCACCACCCGTCTGATCGTGGATCATCAGAGCTAAAGCTGAACAAAAGCTGCTGCTTAAGTGCATTTCAGCCTGGGGAATTCAGAGCTGCCTTTGTGAAGCATTCTACGTGGTTTGTATCAAAGTTGAAGTGGTTTAAGCATCACCCCTACCCGGAGCAGAGCAGAGCAAGGGGTGGTGGAGTTCCTGCTGCCTCAACTAAGAACATTTTGCACCACTTCTGGGCAGAGTTGCTGGCTCCCTCCACCAGGAATGGGGGCTGGGAGAGCTAAAACCCTCTGCCCGACTAAAAATATTTTACATTATCTTGTCCAGCACTTCATTCTGGTGGAGACTTGCATTCAGCAGAAAAGAAAAACCTAACAAGAGCTGGGTAAGAAGAAAGAGCTGGTGGGACAGGCTGAATGCTTCCAGGGAGGCTGGTGGGATTTTGGTTTTGTGTTCTCCCTGGACACTTCACTGGTCAACTCGTCTCCTGAGCTGGCCATGACACCCAGAGATGTGGGAGCAAAGGTTGGGGTCCCAATCCACAGCCTGAGGTAGCCTGTGGATGGCACGGGGCTGGCAGCTACAGATCCTCACCAGCTGTTATCTGGATTTATGGGAAATGGGCAGGAGACCTGGCTGGCTCCCCTGGGTCTGGTGAGCAATAATCCCAGCGCTGAGTGAGTCGCAGGAACAGCGTGTGCCTCATTAGAAGAGCTCCTCATAAGTTATTCATTGTTATTTAGACTCAATACCAGACAGCAAAATTTAATCAACCGGCATTGTGAAATAGCAGTGAGGGAAAACTGGCGAGCAGCTCCCCATATCCAGAGGCATTATGAAATGGTCCCTGTGGCTTTAGCTACTCTTTTTGCCATATTCATTAGCAGTCCTGCTCTTCCTGTGTTATTCCCATCAAACAGAGGCTGTAAGTTTCACTCCTCTCCATCGGCCCCCCACGGCAGCTGGGAAGGGTCCTTGCTCACCTGCTGTGACTTGTCTTGGTGGGTGAGACTTTGTGGTTGGTGGGCAGGAGAGGAGTAACAGAGTTTTTGGTGAAGGATGTACTGACTACACTGTGTTCACTCTTAAAGCCAGCTCACCTGGTCCTTGAACATCTAAATAGAGAATGACTTTCAAAGCGACCTGCCCAGAAACACCATTACATGGATTGCAATGCAAGAATATTCCCAGTCCTCCCCCTTTTTGATCATGCCAGTTCAAACCAGGAGCAGAACTTGACTGCCATGAAGAAGACGTAGCTTTCCTCTTTTTCCACCTTTTTCTATTTGTGTTTCAAGTCTGTAAACCTGTTCTCAAGGCTTCATCCACTTGACAATAGCATTGTATTAAGATCCCCATTGACAGCTTCTCAGGTTTTTCCATTCCCTCAGTGCTGCTGTGCTGGGTAAACCAGAGAGTTCTTTAAACTGGACTGGTGCTTAATTACCGTGGTGGCAGAGAGATGCTGAATTTCCCAGTTGTGACTTGATGGCTAATTTGGTTTGTGAGAAGAGCAGAAAGTACCACTGGGCTCCTCTCGCTGGAGTTTGAAAGGTGACCTTTTAAGTAAAGTTAGAGGCACGAAAGAGGATTACCCTGTCTGCAATGCCAGCTCTGAAGGGTGAGCACAGCAGATGAATGGGCAGGGGGTCAGCACAAGATCACGGCTAAGCTGGGGCAGGGAGGGAGGCAGACACCCAAGCTGCCCCCCAAAGAAAGGCTTGGCAGCCACACCTTGCCTGCTGCAATCCTTACTTGAGAAAAACTTGTAGAAATCATAGAATAAACTCAGCTTCTGGATTTCCCCTGGAGCTCACAGGGGTTGCAATTGCTTTGGAAAAGACTGCCTTGTGTTCAGCCCAAGTGAGGCACCGAGAAATGTGTTTGAGTTTCCCATGCTGTTACAACGATGCACGACGTCACCTGTACTGCCAGGGCACGTTGAATCTCCAGCAAGAAGGAAAAGGAAAATGTTCCAGTAATTGCAATCATTGGCTTGTGGCTATTTACAGCACCTTGAGGGGCAGCATGCCCTGTCAGAGAGCTTTGTGATCCTTTATCTGAGTCCTCTCTTCAGTTAAAATTGGAGATATTCCCTTCTCATTTCCCTGATGGCCTTGGCAGGCAACAAGCCATATGCATTTTAATACCTGTTGGTAACAGAATTTCCAAGTGCCCCAGAAGCCTGATATTTTTGCGTGCTTTTTTAAAATGGAGGGACACTAATTAATTAATTCCAGGACCCAGGAGAAGGTCCTGGCTTCCCAGCTATACAGTCTCAGGGCTGGTTCCCAATATCCATGTCAAACCATGCTGCATCTCTGTGAGAAAGGCTGATGCATTAGCTTATTGCCTCTCCTACCCTCACTAATGCCATAATCTGATGGAATTAGGAGAGATGGCCCAAAAACCGGGAGAGTGGAACGATTCCCTCCAAAGCCATAGGTACCCATGAGCCGCTACCGCCCATCTCCATCTTTGCTGGGCATCTCGCGTGGGGAGGGAGGCAGCCGTACCCAGCAGATGTGGAGGAGCAGAGCCATATGTCTGAGTGCTTTATGGCTCCTGGGGGGGCTGCTGCAATCACTGTCCTGTGGACAGCAGCCCTTGTTTGGAAAGGTGACACAGAGGCTGAGGCAGAGCGTGTGTCTCGACAGGAGATGGTTTCACAGATGTAAGAAAGGGGTGTTTGAGGGCTCTGTGAGTGCCTGCAAGAGGTGCCAGGGCTTTCTCACCAGCTTGGCCCATCTTCCCTTCTCCTATCAGCACTTGGAGGGGCTCCATTCCGCAGCTTCATCTGCTTGGCTTCCTTCAGCACTGCTTGTTCACAGCCAGCCTTCTGCTCTGCTTGCTGCTAATGAAGTAATCCAGCGTCTCTGCCAGCCACCTGGTGCCTTTGTTAAGCGGGGAGTGAGTGGCAAACTGTTCTCATCTCATTTCTAAGCTGACAACTTTTCTCATGTGTAGAGTCATAAATATGTAGGAAATTCAGCGACCACTTCAAATGCCTGATCCTAACTTAAAGCTGCCTCTCAAAGAAAGACACGTTTGCTCAGAAATCACTTGTCCTGGACTTTAACTATTGTTCAGTCCCTGCCCTCTCCCGTGATCTTTACTGTGTTCCCACTTGAGTTCTCACTAAATGAATGAATTCATACCTGTTCGTGCAAATTGGGTAGGGAGCCCTGTACCAAAGGGAGGAGAGATTTTGTGAATATTTAATCAAATGGAAGAACAATGAAAAGTCGCAAGGCACGCACTGTTTCAAGCAGGAGGTGATGGAGAGCAGGTGTGAGAGGCTCTGCTGGTGGCTGGATTTGGCTTGGCACAAGGAATTCCACAATGGGACACCTGCATTGCAATGGTCCGGGGGGGAAATAAGTGGTGGAGAACAGATCTGGACCACTCCATCCATCAGGATTCAGAGGATGTTATATGTACCACCAGTCTCACACATGCACAGGCTGGTTTCCCATATTTCTTGTGTTATTCATTGAAGCTGTAACTATTTGCCTGAGGAAAAGACTCTGGATGGGTCCTGATCTGTTTCCTAGCCTACAGATAATGGGGTTACTCTATTATCTCCTCCTCAATAAGAGAGATCCGAATGTGAATTTTGCATGCTGGAACAATGTGCATCAGCTTATGGAACCTGTCAAAGGCCACGTATCGATGGAATTGGGAAACTGTAAAGCTACTGGAGAAACATTAGATAATATCACACACACAGGGCCACAGAGCTCTTACAGGATTGCCCCAAGCCATGACAGCATTGACAGCTTTGTGATTCATTGGCTTTGAGGGAAAATATTTTGCCTAAAAACCCACAAGACCTCTTGAACCAGAAGGACTTTCATTAAAACATGAAGGAGTTCCAGCATTATCAGAGCTTTCCTTTTTCTCCTCTCAGGAGCTTCTTCCGAGTCTAAGATGGTATTGGTAGGTCTAGTTGGAATTTGGGAATTAATAAGTAAAGATGAAGAAACCAAAAGGAAACAAGTTATTAACTGCATTACACACCTAGACTAGCCTTTTGTACTAGAACTGTAAGGAAAGTAGGTGAGTACAGATTAATTACACTTGATCTTCTGGTTGCCAAAGAAATCTAAATTTGCCATGCCGTGAATTTGCCACTCTTTCTTTGTTTTCTTAGTTTTTATTTTCATTTGCCTGTAATAGAGTTTTAAATACTGATTCCAAATGTAATATGCTTCCAAAGCAGCATTAGTGCTGAGTCTAAACCAAACATTATCTGATTAAATCTTGACCCAGATGAGTTTGTCTACTTTCTGTGCTTCTAAATACATATTTACCATATGTTGCCTCATATGCTGCTTTTGTTTTTCACTGATACTTGGGTCCAAATGCTGTAATAATCATATGTTCCTTTTAGTCGTGAGTCAAACAAAGTTCCAAGTTTGCAACCACGTTTGCAAGTCTGAAAATTAAAGAGCATCAACATCCATGGTCAGTCAACACCCCGGTCAATCCTGATGCTGTCACATCTTCCCAGCTCCAGAATCAGTGGCCAAAGCCTCAGTGGACGTGGGTTTTTCCCTGTGCTGAGGCTGCCCAAGCACACAGCACCCTGCAGCCTCCTCAGGACCCCTTTTATGCTGCAAAATCCTGTATTGGTCAAATTTATCTTATTTTCAAATGGGAAGCAGTCCATGGCTCCAAGCAGTCCTTGCTGCCTCAGGGAGGAGGTGATGCCTGCTCCTGCCCTGGATATCTCCCTGAGAGGGGAGCTCTCCCTGTGAGGTTTCATCTCTTTCAGCCATGGGGAGGGCAGGGACAAAGCTGAGCAGCTCCTGAGGGCTGGAATCCACAGGTCAGGAGACCCCCATGGGCACCCAGCCCCCTCCAGCTGGGCAACCACAACATCACAAGACTTTTAGCAGCTGCTGAGCCTCCAGCCCCAGGTCACACTTGAATTGTCAAATGAACCAGCACAGAAATGTGTCACATTGGAGTGAGGGCTTTGGCTGGACCTGGCTGGTCCCTGGCTCCCCTTTTCCAGCATCCTGCAAGGAAAATGTGTTTTGTCTGCTGGGGAGGGCTGTGTTCTCCCACCTCTCCTTCAGCACAGGTTATAACCCCTGCACACTCCCATGCAGCTTCTCTTTTTTGTCCAAATTTCCAGAGCAATCATGAGGAGGCTGAATGGATCCCATTTCTAGTCTGCTGCTTAAAAATATCTTGCTTTTTGGGCTGGGCACAAGGCTTACTAAGATGCATATTTATATAGCATATTCAGACTTCTTCATCGACTTCAATCAAATTTGACAGTGCCTACAGAACCTCTGAGTATCTGGAAAATCTAAATCTTTTTTAATGTGTTTAAGTATTTGCACTTTTGAAATGAAAGTGATCATAAATGCTGGTTTAATATTTATCCCAGATTGTTTGCGGATTTTATTTTCATAGTTCTGTGACAGTAACATAAATGTAAGTTATTGCTGATACATATTCACACTTAATTCCTCTCTCCCAAACCTCTTTATTCTCATGCTAGTTATTCTTGCTTGAGCTCTTCCTTTTTTTACCTGTTTCCTAGCAAATTATAGTTGGAAGTGAAGCATTTTCTAGCTCGAGCCAATTTCTAGAATTATTCAAGCATTTAATTTAAGGAGAAGCGTGCAAATATAGCAAAGTACTTCGGAAAATTTTAATCCTTAACTAAGAAGCTGCCTTGGAGCTTCTGGGATGCACATCCCCCTCACCGCAGGCTGAACTGGGAGCCCACAACAAAACCCATGAGCCAACATTCTCCAGCTTCAGCCCTGGGGTTGTGTTGTAGCAGACTCAACACTGATTTTGGCTGCTGCAAAGCTGGTCCCATTAAACACACCTACAAGAAAGCCTCCCAGGGGAGTGGGTTTCTGTCTGAATAGCAGAAGTTGCTGTGTTTAATTTAAACATTTAACATCGAACATCCTCTCACCCCACGCTCAGAATTGATTATAAACCTCGGGATTTATGTCTTCTTTCTGTGAAGGAAAATCCACAGTGGGCAGAAGTGGGGAAGGAAAGTAAAGGCTGCTGCTCATCTTGTGGACTCAAATCCACATGTGCTGGCCAAGCTCCATTAGGTATAATATTTACACATATTCTGCATCCCATCCAGAGTGATCTGCCTTACTGCACTGCAGGTGCTCAGCCTGACTCCAGGAGTGGCAGCTCTGAGCAGTAATAGCAGGTTTCCTGCAGGTTTATTGCAATCTGCACCACTAGCCCTCTACCTTAATTTATCCCCAAAAAAACCCCATTTTTCTGGGTATCATCACACAAATTTAATTTCATTAATCTGTGCCAGGTTAGAAATTACACCCATGAATGGAGTTTGCTGTTGGAGTAGTGGAAAAACCCCGTAATGTCATTTAAGCCATATAGGACCAAATCTCATTGTCCTGGAGGACAAATCCACGGGCTGCAGGAGCCAGGGAGTTTTGAGGGAGGTTTGTTTGAGATGTTTGCTCAATGCCAAAACCAAGCGTGAGGATTCGCTGCTATTTTATAGGTTGGCAAAAAAATCTGCATAAACACAGGCTGTAATAATTAGCTCGAGGCAGTAAGATACGAGTGCACCGAGCTAGAGGAAGGGAGGGAGTGGATGTTGGCCCTGCTGTTCCTCCACTCCTTTTGATTTAGGTGGTGGCATAGAATCATAGAATCAATGAGGTTGGTAAAGACCTCCAGGATTGTCAAGACCAATCTTAATGGAAATATGAAAACACATTGGTGGTGATTTCTGAACCCAGCCTGTTATTTAGCTCCCAGTCAGCTGGGATGTGGCAAAAATCAGAAACTCCTGAATTCTGGCACGGGTCTGAGCAGTCAGGAAGGCAGGATCAGACTCAGATGTGGAGCTCTGCCACTGAATCCAGATTCTGGGCAGAAAAGGAGCTCCCTGAGGCCATGTCTCCATCCTCTCTCCACAAACCAGCAACATTCAAACCTAATTTGCCTTGTGATGATTCTCATCTAATGTTTTTCAGAAAGAACAGTAAAACTTGTGATTTCATGAAGAGAAAATCAAAGATGCTCACAGGGGGTTCCTGTTATTATCGTCACATTTTGGGCTCTGTCTGTGTGATCAAATAAAGCAATGAGAATGATGAGGATTGCTGCTGTCATTTGCAGCTCCTCTCCAGCACGACCTGCCCGTGATCAATAGCAGTGTTTCTGCATAGCCGTGTTCCTGCTCAGCCCAGGCCAGCCCGTCCCCTGGGACCGCGGGACAAGGTGTTGCAGCAGGTCTGGATCTGCTCCTGCTTCCTCCTCCTGCTGAGACACAGCACAGATGAGACACTCAGATTGCTGTGCTTTGATTTTGCATTGCTGTGCGTTGATTTTAGCAGGGCATGGGGGGCAGGAGAGCTGTGTGCACCAGACACTGGAGGGAATTCCTCATTTTTGGGAGAATGCCCTCCTGATCCAGCTGGAGGTGGCTAAAGCAAGGGCACTTGTGCTCGGGGGGAAAACTACACAAACCAGAACCATGACTTCAGATCCCCCTACATGTCCAGGACAGCGGATCTCCAGGAACTTGAGGGGACATTCATTTATTTCCAGCTTTATCAGCTTCCAGGAGCCAGCAGGATCATTCCCTGCGGCTCTCTGGTGTGTGAGCAGTTGAAGCCCCATCCGTGGGGATACCCTGGCTGGAAGGGTCACCTCCAGCAGCAGCTGCTGTTTGCCATGGAGCTGAGCAGAGCAGCTCCCTACCAGGCAGGAGAGGAAGAAAAGGAATGTCTCTATGAAATAACTGTCTCCTGGAGGAGTTTTAATAGTAGGATATCACCTGGTGAGGCTGGTGGGAAGGTGGGCAGAGCCCTGTCAGTGAAGAGTGATTCACTGGATAACTGTTTTACAGGAGAGCTCGCAGCACTAATCACAACTTCTCAGTTGCTAATGGCTGAGAAGAGTTAAATGAAGAGTAAAAATAGCTTCACGTCGAGTCCTCCATGAGCATGGCACTTGTGAGGAAGTCTGCAATTAGGCAAACTGAGAATCTATAGAGAAATGGATTTGACTTACCTCCTTGACTTTTAGCACTTGAAAAAGAAATTCAGCCTGTCGGGAACTGAACATGAGAGTATTGCACCTCTCCTGGATTAGGAGCATCACTTTCTCCCAGATCCTCTGTGATTAGGTTCAAAAACCAAACAGGATTAGGAGTCATCCCTCAAGCAAAAGTACCCACTTGGGCTCCCTGTGTTCAGCTCTCTTCTCCCATTCTTTGAGGCTGGAGCCAGCCAAAGGGCTGTGAGCTGCCATTGCTCACAGAGTGATGTGCTAAATGCCCTGGGTGAGCTCCCATCATGGGCTGCAGGAGGGCAGGGACCGGCAGGGACAAGACCCAGCAGTTGGGCTTATTGTGGGTTGGTTGGTTGGTGAGGGTGGGATCGTCACATTTTCTGTCTCTATTTGCTGTCAAAATCTGCTCTAAACCAATTCAGCTTAAATTTGCAAAATTGCTTCTTCACATCATCCCTTTTACATCTTGAAGCAAGCGTGCATTTGATCAAAATCTTTCTTTTCATCTTTCGAACTCAGCCTGTGACATGTCACGCAGCAAATTCAATACCTACACATGCCCTTTTATTCCAATAAAAGATGAACAGATAAAGTGATCTCCTCATATTGCAACACTGGATGGATTTTACTTCTTGCAAGTTTGCCCTTTTTCAGGCATACCTCAGATCTCTTTATATGGCAAACTATCAATTTCTCCTTCTATCTGGCATATTAGGCTCGTAATAAAATGTGTTTGCATACTTATCAAGGAAAGCAGAGAGTCTCACAGAGGGCTGGGGTATATTTCTGAGCTCCTTGGCTTCTGGGAAGTGAAGCTCTCCATTAAGGTACAGATACAAGCAGGTGGGAGCTACACATTTTCCTAATGCATCCAAAGGTTAGTCCTCACAAAGAGGAATTTAGGACTTGCTCAGCTTGTTTGCCAGTGGTTTCAGAGGCTCATCAGTGCTGGTAATTTGTCATTCTCCCAGTAATGATCCACTGAGGCGTCTCAGGTGCTTCTGTTTCTCCAGGGAGACACTCAAGTGAGACCTCCCTCGAGCCAAGCTTGTCTGGGGACAACAGGTGAAGAACTCCCAAAAATCTTTAAAAATAACTCTAAGAACCTTTAGCAATAACTCCTGGCATTTATGGTCAAATTCCCACATTTTATTATATGCCCCATATTATTGTAGGCCCCAAACACTGGAAAGCCATTTCCAAGCATTGGCCTTGCTTTGCAAATTGAGCTGTAGAGGTGACAGAAAGTGTTGCCTGGGGACTTCTGCCCCCTAAAAGTATTACTTATGCAAACAAAATCCGGGCAGATCCTGCCACCTGACTTCAGCTTGACTTTTGGCTTTTAATTCCTGGATTTCATAGCTCTGGTTCTCCTTGTGCCTCCCTGGCAGAGGAACATTTCTCCTTGCACTGAGGTCAACCTGCTCGCCTTGCCAGCGTAGCTCCAGGAAAGGCAAGGGCTTTAAGTGTCTCTCTGAACCTCACACAACATCAGAGCCAAGCTGACCCGTAGCTGCAAAATTTGCTGAAGGATCAGAGCAAATTGTGGAGAAACAAGTAATTTAAAGAAATCATTTTCCTAATTGAACGCTGTGCAGCTGCCTGCCACTTCATCTCACAGCTGCTTTTGTGGCAGTTTCTGTCATCGTTACTTCGGTTTGCCACCTGGTGAAACATGACTTTCTTTGATGACTGAGGAAGAAGAACTCCATCTAATTTTTCTAACCTATTTCATGTCCTTGTCACCAGTGTGGCTTTGCTGATGTTTAGCAATTTCTTGTATGAATGCACCCTTCTACCCAAATCATTCTCCAGACTTTTTTCCTCAGGCATTCAGGCCTGGATTCAAGGCTGGGCGGGCAACTTTTTCTGTTTTGCTGTAAAATCATGTACTGCACTAAAAGTGAACTTGTTTTGGTTTCAACATCGGTACACATGGGCTTTGTAAACAAAAGAGAAAAACTGCAGCCTGGGCCTGGGAAAAGAGAAGGCTCTGGAGTGACTTAATTGTGGCCTTCCAGTACCTGAGGGGGCTACAAGAAAAATGGAGAGAGGCTTTATACAAGAGCATGGAGGGACAGAACAGGGGGAATAGCTTCAAACTGAAAGAGAGCAGGTATAGATTGGATATTAGGAAAAAAATTTCCCCTGTGAGGGTGGTGAGGGCCCGGCACAGGTTGCCCAGAGACGCTGTGGCTGCTCCATCCCTGGCAGTGTCCAAGGCCAGGTTGGATGGGGCTTGGAGCAACCTGGGATCATGGAAGGTGTCCCTGCCCATGGCAGGGGGTTGGAACACAGCCTAAGGTCCCTTCCAACCCAATCCATTCTATGATTCTGATTCAGCAGTGTTTCCTGAGGAGCCAGTTACCAATTCTAGCAAAGACACCACAGGATCACTCCTTTGCTTTGGCATTAGGCTTTGGAATGATATTCCAGGTTAGGTAGGACAAGAAGCAGAGCAGGGAAGTCTCTAGAAGCAAAACCAAAAAATGCTACAAGAGCAGACATTGTTTTCTATAAGATGAAAAAGTCCAACTTATTTTTTAACAGTGGAACAGCTGGAAATATTTTCCCTTGAAGTCAGAACAGTTTGTCTGTGATTTATGACAATCTTTAGAAAGATAGCTGTTGTCCAGAGAGTTCCCCTTCTCGGTAAACATCTTTCCACTAAATCAACCAAATATTTATTTCCCACAAGCTGAGCCCCTTTTTTTTTTTCCCACATTTCTTCAGTACCTGCAGTTCCCCAAACAGCTCTGATGAGATGAAAGAGAAGATGTCAGACCCTGAATGCAGCCCCAGTTATCACTGAAAGGCACTGAATGAGCTCCGTCTCTAACACAGGCTGAAAGGAACGAACTTCCCTGGCCATTTTTTTGGGTAGATTTTTTTCTTTATCTCCAGCTTCCTTTGGCTGTTTTCTTACAGTTCAATTTAGAGCAGTCCCAGGGCTGGTCTACATTTTAGAGCCCCTGGATCTGGGGCTTTTACCTGAGCATGGGAGCCTTTTCCCTTGGGTTGGCTGCAACAACCTCTGAGCCATAACAGAAGAAGGGAAAATAATCCCTCTCCAGGTACTCCGTGCCCACTCTACCAGGGTTAATACTGGTTTTGTCATCTCTGGTCCAAGATGCTCCAACTGAGAAATTGTCTGGGTAAATCTGGCCAAGGGGAGGAAGGAAACCAGCACAGCCCGAGGTGTGAGATTGTGGCTGGGAGGCGTCAGGGTGGGCACGGGGCTGGGAGCGAGTGCCTCTGCAGATCTGCTGGGGTCAGCAGGACAGCGGCTGCCTTGGAAACAAAGGACCCCAGGCAAGCCCACGAAGCGATCTCGACAGTTTCCTGGCCACAGGAGTGTGAATAAACCCTTCCTATGAGTCTACACATTCTCCATCAGAGCAGCAGGTCCTGCAGTGACATCAGTGAGGAAACCGCAGGATGGAAACTGGGATTCTCCAGGCTGAGGTCAGGCTGTGCCCAGGCGGCTGCAGAGCACGGATGGAGCTCAGCAGCCTCTTGTTCCTCCTCCTGGTGATGATCAGGAGGGACCTGGTCATACCCTCAGATGCTGCAGAAGTGTCAGCACCCTCTCCTCACACAGGGATAGGGATGCCAGATTGGGTCCAGGAGCAGCCCCGGCTCAGGAGCAGCCCAGGCTCAGGGTGTGAGTGCTTGAAAAAATAGGAGGATATGGACTCTTAAAAGGAAGAATAGCAGGAACGAGCCGGATTGCAGAGAACCAGTAATAAACATTTGCACAGGTCACAGCGTGCTTTGGGAGACAAGAAGTGCCAAGTGTTTGAGTTTGAAATGCCGCAGAGAGACTCAAAACCAGTGTAGGGTGTCCCAGGAAAGTTCCACCGGGAACATTTCTGGTGCTGACCCTGCTGCATCCCGCAGTGCTGGTCTCCCTGGAGAAGGAAAGGGGCTTTCTGGGTGCAAGGGACTGAGGTGGAGGGGTGTCTGAACATGTCCTGTTTTTCGGTGACATGGAGCCAAGGAAAAAGCCCTTCCAGCCCACGGCATTTCCAGCATTTAATAAAAAATCTCACACCAGGAAAGAGCACAAAGCATGCCCGGTGCTTTGTGTGTTTCCTGAAGTCCAAGGCGTTTAATAAGGATCTGGGACTATTTCAAACACATGGGAAGGTCACTGGGAAAAGACAGTAAAGAGCGTTTGTCTGCCAGGGATTTTTACTGTGCTGCTTTTTCCTTTCCAATTTACAATTGCCAGGCACATCAAAATTTTGGAAAATAGCATAAATTATTTGGAGGAGGGCTGAGAAGATGAGGTCGATCTGTGACTTGACTCCTGAGGTTTCCTGAAAGATGCGGGTGTGGTGTGTGAGGAGAAGGGACGGCACTGAGCTGGAGCTGGAGCACTCCTGGCAGCCAGGGCTGTGCTCCGAGCCGGCACCGCTGTGAGGAGCTGTTGGAAGCACGGCTGGCAGAGCCGCTGCCAGGGCTGCAGAAGCAGATTAAACCCCTGGGGAGCAGAGTAGCAGCCATCTGCATGTGCACTGCTTGGGGTTACGATAGAGGGTCCCAGCCACAGCAAGTGCAAACTTTCCATTTAGACTCCTCTGTCCCCTTTTTTAATATCTGTTCCTGGAATGAAGCCCAGGATTTCCAAAGAGAAACCGTGCGTGCAGTGTGTGAGCACGACTGTCTGTGTGGTGAGCACTTGTACTGCATAAATGAAGATAAAATGCATTCATTGCTGTGAGGAATCAGATTTGGGCTTGTTGCAGTACCTGCCCGAGGGACCCCAAACTCCTTTATCTCTAAGCTAAAGCAGTTGATACCTGCTGTGTGTGTCCAGTTAATGCATTGGTCTCTGATGTTTGACACCAATATTACAGGGTCTGTCAGCTAGTACATTCATTATCTTAGAAGGAATTTTGCCTGAGTAAAGGACAGAATTTGACCATGTAGCACACGGAACACAGGACCTGTAAAACGTGCCTGGACACTTTATTTCCCAGTTCTTCCCTCCCAGAGATTGATCCTTCTTCAGAGTGATTCTCTTACCAATAGCACCATACACATCACAGTGTGTTCTGGTTTTTGGGCTGCCTTTTTGTTTTTTAAAGCTGCCCAAGAACACACACACTGGGGTGTGTGAACAGTGCTCTGCTCTGGGCACGTCTGTCCGCTTTGCCAACCCACACACCGACGTGCTCACACTGCAGAGCCTCAGTGGGTGAATCTGCTCTGAAAACCAGAGTCAATAAATTTCCTGTGTATCAACTGGTTTGATTTAAAATACTCTTCTGAAAAATCAGCTCAGCCAAAGGCAGTAAATATTGTTTATTGCTCAGCCAAACCAACACTTTATTTTGCAATAAATTGAGTGTAGGAGTGCCTGTAAGTAATGATCCAGTCAATATTGCCACCAACAAAGCTGATCGATGTCCCTTTTTCTAACACCCCTTTCTCCCTCACTTCCTTGCTTTTCAGGCACAGCATGCCCCCCAAAAAATCCCTGCACACTCCAGGATTTTACCTTCCCAACCCATCTTAGACACTCCTGACTTTTAGCGGAGAGCCTGTCTACAGTGAGCCCACTGGGAACTGATTTTAAAGGCTTCAATCAGTCCAGCATCCCCTGCCTCATGAACCTGCTCTAACAGGGGCTTGGGGCTGGGTGCTCGATGGGAAAAACATTGATGCTGTCTCTTAGCACCAACCTCTTGCAGAGCTTTCCCTCTGATGCCTCCCCTGCCCTTCAGAAAAGTCCCACCTGATGAAATCAGGTAGGAATAAGATTAACATGAAAAATTCCTAGTGACTGGAATCACCTGGAAAAAGAAAAGATGAAAAATACTTGAGTCTACATAAAAGGGAGTGAGGCTTCACATCTGAGGCACAGTGGGACCCTCGGCTCGAAGTCCAGGCAGTTTAAATAGATGAGGTCTTTGGGTGACATTTTCCAGCAAGATTTTAAGTAAATGCCTTGCTGTAACATTTGAGATCAGGCGTCTCTTGGTTTCCACGATTCTTTTCCTTTTTTAAGCCACAGACACACACACACAAAATATATTAAAAGGAGCCCAGATTAGCTAAAAGGTCGGCTGGTTCCGAAACAAACAGTGGGGATTTATGGTGGAGGCTTTGGAGCACCAGAAGGACGTGGTTCATCCCTGCCTCTGCTTTGGCTGGGAAGGCAATGTGGATTAAAACCTTTCGGGGAGCAGAAGTGAAGGTGAGAAGAGACGCTTTTGTCATTCATTTTGTAGAAAGGGAATTCACAAATCCCCCAGGGCATGCGCTGGCAGTGGGGAGAGAAAAGAGGTGCTGCACAGGGAGGCAGGAAGGGGGTGGGTGTGGGATGGGAAAGGGGTGGATGTCTTGGATATCTTCCTTTGGCAGGCTCAGCCTCTGCCTGCTTGGAGACCAGGGCTGGCAGGGGCTCAGGCGTGGGCCAGCTGTAGGTGCCCAGCTCTGTAAAAGTGAGGTGAGGACAGAAGGGAGAACCTGCCTGGGCAAAAACTTTCTGGAAAGGAGAAGAGGTTGATTCCTGCCTGGGGAATGCAAGGCTGCATCCCAGGAGACAAGCTCTTTGCTCCTGTCTGTGAGAAACAGAACAGAGCAGAGCTGTCTGCCCAAGAGAGTGAGAATCCTTCACCTGTGGCTGAGGCAGATTTGCCAAGGAATTATTAGCATTTATTAAATTAATTAGCTCATAGAAATGTGCTGCTGAGGCCTTTCCTCATAGGAGCACTCAGCCCAATTTTGGGGTGGTCCCTACCAACTTTTGGGGTAGTACCCTCCCCACGCACTTTTAGGAAAGGAGAGATCTGGCTGGTACAAACTGCACCATCCGGTTGAAGTGCCGATTGTAGATCAACAGCCACATTATTTCCAGGTACCTGCTATTTCAGTTTGCAATTAGAATTATTTTTAAATTATGTCTCTTGATATTTCCTGCCAGTACTTGGCATGGAGGGAAAGTGGAGGAGGCAGCACACGGAGCACTCAGGAACAGCTGCTGGGGCAATTCTCTCCTTGTTATCAGCCGTGCCTGCGCATTGCCTGTGTGCAGAAACACGAGGCAGCAAAACCCAAACCAGAGCGTTTCTGCAGACAGCTATTGAAACAAACGTGCACAACCACACTGCAAAATTAGACCAGCAGATGGGTATCTTGTTTGTGGGAATAGCAACTGCTTTTCACAAGGCCAAAATGAAGTTACAGCACCAGAAGGGACAATAACTCTCCGTTACAGACAAAGATCCCAAAGGAACTCGCTGCATCTGTGGGAGAGCTGCTTTAGTCCATAATTGTGGGTTTGTGCTGGAATCATGGGCCTCTGAGCTCCCCCCAGCTTGGGGGTTGAGGGCTGGGGACAGTGGGCAGCCAGGAGAAGGTTTGCATCCCAGCTGCAGCTCTCCTTCAGACATCAGTACACCCCAGCACCTTCCCTCATGTTCTACTTTCCTTCTCCAGGAGAAATACTCTTGATCCATCCCAAGAACTTGTCCAAGGGCCAGGAACAATGGAGGAGATCAGCTGGGAACAGCAACTCTGACAAACTCCCCTCGACTAACAGAAATTTCATAACAGAAGAGCTGAAATGGAAGGAACATTGGTGTTAAAAGATTATTAATCATTCTTTAAACTAGAGTGGGATGAGTGTCGGAAAATATTTCTCTCCAAATTGGTATGAATAACATGACTAAATAAATCTGATTTTGGTTAGTCTTCCATGGTGTTCTTATTGTATGGAGGGAAGAGGAGCAAACTGGGGGGAATGTTGAGTCCTGGGGGATGGCTGGGAAACGTTTGCTGTTTGTACGCAAGGGATGATTTGATTGACTGAAGAATTAGGCATCTTCCATCAGCTAGGGGAGCAGTCTGGGTGAACACAGAGCCCACTGGCTTGGAAGCAAGGTACTCAGCATCTGCTAATGAACAGGAAAAATTATGTCTGTCTTTGGATAAACCAGTGATGTCCTGAGCGGGATTTTCCTCCATCTCCTCTCTGCATTTTTAAAGATTTTATCTCAAAGACGACTGAGTGGACAAACAGCTCACCAGAGTTCTACAGGGTGGCTGAAAGGGTAACCCCATCACAGACCACTCATCCTTGGAGAACCTTTCCCTGTGGAGGATTCCTTTGTCCCCCTGAGCATCTCCATGACAACCCCACTGTCCCTACAACAGGAAGCTCAGAGAGGAACCCACTTCCCCAAATATGAAGATATTAAGGGAAAAGTCACTGATAGGAGCCAAAGCAAAGCAGCTGTGCCACGGCACTGAGGGTGCCCCAGGCAGGTCAGGGCACAGGTAGGTATTTTTAAGTGCGTTTTCCCCTTCATTTAAATGCATTTCTCCCAGCAGCAGCAAGATCTGAGTGGATATTTGGGAACCAGCAGTACATACAGATATACAAGGGTGTCGGAGCACCCCTGATACCTCTCCTCTCCCCTCCCTGTGGGGGATGAAGGACGGGGCTCGGACCCACGAGCAGCGCCTTCCCAGCCCTCAACGTCCAGCCGTGCCTGTGTCTGACTTAGGGATGGAGAAGGTGTGGGGGCAACCCCAGTGGGGAGTGGCTCTGCAGCCCAGCCCGGGACCTGCTCCCTCCCTCTCTCCCTACACTGGTCCGCACTTTGGGGACCGAGCTGGGGCTGCAAAACCCCCCTCGGCGGTGGGGCCGGGGGTGGTCTGCGGTGACCGGCGGGGAGGGCGCGGCTGTGCGGAGCGTGTGTGCGGGTGTGCGTGTGTGTGTGTGCGGTGTGTGCGCCTGTACAGGTGTGTGTGTGTGCGTGTACCAGTGTGTGCGGGTGTGCGGTGTGTGTGTGTGCCTGTACCGGGGTG
>VZTI01004867.1:1136708-1218709 GCA_013397865.1 Struthidea cinerea
GCCCCGCGTACCCCCCCCCCCCCCCCCCCCCAAAGGTGGAAGTTCATCGCCAGAAACCCCCAAATCTCCACCCATCCATCTCTGCATTTTCTGCATCTCCTTCCCTTCTGCTGGAAAGCGGCCACCAAGTTCAGGGGAAATAAAACCATCTCTCCCCCTCTTCCAGTTCCTTGTGTTGATCCAGAGCCCTTTTCTTCAGTGTAGTGACAGCTCCTAATTTCAGAAAGTTTTGGACACAGGGTGTAGCACAGGCATCTGAAAAGGAGCTGCATCGTGGAAGCCAGAGGCTGCTATTTTTCCTGTTTTGGGGAAATCCATAGCTGGTTTAATCAGCAGCCCCTCCTGACTTCAGCACGGCTTTGCTGCTCTCCACACAGTGCTAAATCCAACACGCCCATGCGTGGAACGGATTTCAGCATCAACACTTGCCGTGCTCCAGTGCTCTGGCGGGTTGAGGCATTTGTTTACTGGAGCATTGGGCTTGAAAAATGTAAAAGACACGGAAGGAGGGACAGAAGAGAGCAAGACACCAATCTCCACAGTCCCTTGGCTGCCAGGCTTGCATGTGATAGCTGCTCAATTTTTTATTTGGAACATGAATTTCAGGTGGGGTTAATCAGCGGGCAGTTGGAATTTAAAGCTGCATGTGTACTGGAGTTGTTGGGATGTTCCCACACTTAAAGGGAGGGAACTTAAATGGAAATTAACCAGAACCATTCCTTCCCACTAAAAGCAGGTGAGGGTTCATGCATTCAGATTTAAGACCAGAGCCTGTAAATGTTTAGACATAACTCTCCCAGTTTCCCCTCTGTACTGTTCCAGTAAACCAAAATCAAGCCCTGATAGAAGCCCTGGACTCCCTCTGCATTTTGTCATGATCCCTAACTTTCATCTGAGGTGGTGAGGGCTGCATTTCTCCTGTAGATGCCTGGAAGGTTTTGTCAGCGGCCGCCCAGTATACTTAACCCAAATTCTCTACTCTCTGAGGAGACGAGAGCCAGCTGATTTGAGAACAATGCGACTGAAATGCATTATTTCCACTCATCTTCCTCCTAGGATTAAACTGATGCTCATTGTTACCATGGTAGGGCTAAAACCAGAGGATTATTTCCTATCCATATCTTTGGAGATTACACTCCAAACAATTCTCAGTGTACCTTACAGTCCTGCAATTCTTCAGGCTGTACTTTATCCCATTAGCCAAGTCAGGAGGAGGCAGACATGAATGTACTATGTGTATATGAAGTTCACCTGTGGGCTTTCCCTCATATATATATATATATATATTTAATTAACTGGTGGATTAATTGAAAAGTTAAAAGAAAGAGGCAGTTGTTGGGGGAGAAGGAAGAACCAAACCCCAAACCGTGTCAATCTGTTCCTTCTCGGGGGATCTGGCTGCAAAAGTGGCTTTGCCAGGACAGGAAGGTTGTTTCGTGGTTTCACTCCATTCCTCTGAGCACAGGGAAGCACCACACAACGTGAGGCAAGGGCCTGGACCGGGGAAGGCTCTGGAGTGAGTAAGCAAAGCAGCTGCAAGTCAGGTTTGAAGTGCGTTAATGGAAACCATCGCACAGCGTGTGAGCCGGCGCTCTCACGTCGTAAGCTGCACAGAGGTTTAAAAAAAGACAAATGATGGAAGATCCGGGAGAGAAAGGGCAGTGCTGATGTGGAGTGTGACGTGCAGAGGTCTTGCTGGGTGGCAATCTGGAGCCCTGGTCTTTCGTGGTGCGTTCAAGCTGCTTTAGAGCGTCTCTGCATCTCTTTGCGTTCATTTTCTGTCTTTAAATTAAGGAGAGCAATGATGAACTTGCTCGAGCTGGCAAAACACTTGTAATAAATCACTCAACATATTTTGCTCCTATTCCTGTTTGGCAAACTGTCTAAAGCAAACTGGCTTTTTTTTTTTGGAAGCCATTAGTTCTCCGAGTGGTTTTATTTGTGGACTGATTGAAAGCCTGTCCCAGACCAGGGCAATCGTAGCCATTTATATCCTCAGAGCCCAGTGTGAGCTATGGTTTTGCTGGGATCATTACAGGAGAATGATCCTCTGGAACAAGCTTGCTGGAAAAAATATTTCACAGAATCACAGAATATTCTGAGATGGAAGGGCCTATTTGATTGTAGGAATTTAACATCTCTGATTTTGAAAAAGTTCCTCTGTATTTGCTTTGAATAGTCAAATTTGAATGGATATTTCTGAGTGAAATTAGACTGAATGTGAGCAACCAGGTTTCCTTGTAATAAAAATAAAAAAGTAATTATTCAAACAACACTCAGGATATTTGGTTGTTGCACACTTTAACTCGCGCCACTTAAGCTGCACATCGACTGTAAGAAGTAGTTACTTATATTCTTCTAGCAGTTACAAATTGTTCAGGGCAGCACATAATCAGGAAGAGCAGTGAGTGAAATGTTCTGCAGGGTGACACTGTGTGTCCCCACGAGCCGTACGTCGGGCACGTCTCACCTCTTGTCATTGAGGCATAAGCCCTGTGTGACCTCTGATATGGAATTCTTAGAACTGTTTCCCAGCTGTGCTCATCACTGTCTTTGCAGCTGCTTAAATCAGCCTGTGGATCTGGTTTATTATGGATTCTTCATTGCCAAGTTTTCATGTTGCTTCTGTCAGCCAGGGACGTCTGGTTCGGATTTTGGCATCCACGTGGGATCTGCTAACAGGAGTAAGTCCGTTATGGCCACATTATTTAGTAAACTCTTTAGCTGGCAGACATCCTCTGAAAAGCACTGTAGCCAATTTTAGGTCCTTTTTCCACATAGATGAAACACCTCTTAAAACCCTACAAGTAAATTCATGTTTTCATGGCACTTCAGCTGGAGGAGGTTTTAAAGCTCCTTGTTGTGGCAGCAATAGATCCGAGCGTTCTGAGGCAGGATGAGAGGTTCCCCCTGTTCGCTTCTGGGTCTGTGCCTGTGGGGTTGGCTCTGGGACCAGCTTCCCCAAAACAGGATCCCACTGAGCGTCCTGATCTACCGTGTGCAGCCCTGTGTGCCATTAACACTGCACACTCTCAGCCCTGATTTTCAAAAAAGCTCTGAATTTTACTGGCCAGATACTGTGCAAATTGATTTTCCTGCTTATTACTTTTTTACCTTCGTACCTGTTTTCTGGAGAGGTTCACAGCAGAACCTGGGGAAAGAGGGGAAGCTGAAAGAAATACCTGGAATCCTGGTGCACCGTCAGTGCCTACACACGGAGTCAGTGGCTCCTCAACCTAAAATCCCAGGATTTTATCTGAGCCTGGACACAGGTGCAAGGGGAGCTGGGTGTGGGCAGCTCCTGGCACCCCAAAATTCACAGGAAGAAGATGTTTTCCCACTGGCATGGCACAGCCTGTGCTTGGATGGCTCTGCTGCAAATGTCCCCGAAGTTACAGCAAGTGCCTGGGTAGAGTGTCTGACACATGCTAATGTTTTATTTGCACGGACAGCTGGTGTGATCCCGTTTATTAAAACACATGGCAGCAGGCCCTGCTCCTCCATAAACTGCCACAGCTCCAGCAGCTCCAAGTTGTTCATTTGTTAGGGCAGCGCTTGGGGAACTCCTCTGGACCTCCTCACCCTTCTGAAGGATGCTGTGGATCTGCTCTGCCTCAGCCCACCCTGCGTGGCTGCAGCTCACCCATCCCTCCAGAGCCCTCATTTATTGTGTTTTATGAAGCCTGCTCACAGTTTGGATGATTTGTAGAGTAAATAACTCTGCACATGAAACAACTGCTTGCCCAAGGGGCTCCTCAGCTTTATTTCTGCCTACATTTCCCCATGCAATGCCTTTGAAGGCACCTGCCAAAGAGCCAAAGAGGTGTGAAGGGGATGGAAAGGAAGGACCCGGAGTCTTGACATCCATTACCTTGCTCTCTACACACTCTTCCAAGGTCATCTATTTAATTCCCATCAGTCCGAGGGGCTCACAATTTTATAAATTCCACGTATGATGTTGCAAACATGCCCTTACGCTTTCCTCTGGTGAGGAGCACCTTGGCAGGGTGGTGGGATGTGCTCACTGCTCTGGTGCTGTGGAAGGCAGGGCCCTGCCCACCATCAGATCTGTGGTGCCAAGTAAATAAACATGAGAAGCATTCCTCCATGTTATGTGAAAATAGCAAGCCATAAAACCAAGCGGCTGAATTGTCTCCAGGTTTGCTGGCAAATCCTGTCCAGGATTAGTCAATGGTTCAGGAATCCTGTGTTTATACTGGTATCAGCTAGAGGAATTGAAGCTGATTTCTTTTCCTTAAGTCACAGCCAAACTCCTACTGTGGCTTTTAATAACAGTGCTGTTCTGAATCACTCACTACACCAGAGAAGTCCTGAGCGTCACTCACCCCTCTGACGGCACCACACATGGCACCCTTGTGGCAGGACTGTGTCCCATCAGGTCGAGGTGCTGCCACACCCTCAGGTAGACAAGAAAATGAAGATATTGTGTAATTGTGTGTAAATGTGTCTGCATCCATCCCCACAGCGATGGAGAGGGACCCCCGCCCCGGCATCGATGCCCATCTGTTGTGGTGGGAGCCTCCCTAAAGCTGCCTTTTTTTTCATGGGCTATTCAGGGAACCCAGGGCTTTAACTCAGCATATGCACGGTAGCCCAGCCTGCCTAATCCCAGCCCGTTTACACTCTGCTCTGTCTCGCAGCTAGATCTAATTTAAATAAGCTCTTGTGTTCATTGCTTTACATAACCACTTGGCCTGCTGTGTTTTGCCAGTTCTTACATAATTTCTTCTCTTTTTTTCCCCCCAATTGGTTTTAATTCACTTGATTTCTTTTTCCCTCCCCCTTCCCGAGATGTCAGCTGGAGAGAAAATAAAAAACGAGGAAATGTGGCCGATCAATTTAGCTCTTAGGTTTTCCTCTTACCAGCAGTTTGTGAAGGCACAAGAGATGAAGGTAATCTCATAGTTGCTTTTCCCAGAGAAAAAAAAATCCAAACCCCTTCATCTGCCTTTAATCTTTCAGATCATTTAAAACAGCTATTTAATTGTCATCTCCCTGCTTCCCCCCTCCTTTCCCTTACAGACTTTCACTCTCGTCTCTGTGCAGCATCTGCTCGAGACTCACAGATGGCAATTTTGCTTCCTGACGTTTAGAAAAGCTTCTGTGTCCTGCCCGAGGCAGGCAGGAGGGGCAGCATCCGCCTGTGGGACACAGGGGTGCCTGGGTGGGGGACAGAGGGGAATTTGGGCTCCCGTGGAGTCCTCACTGCCTTTTCCCTGCTGTGAAATTGTCCCTTGCTGAGGGTCACGGGACAGTGGGTGAGCAAAGGTGTCTGAGGGATCCTGGGCTGACGAGGTGGGAAGTGCGAGCCCTAAAGCAGAGAACATTAAATGCCAAACCCATCAGTCCCAGTGCTGACACCCCTCCTTTCCCTCACATTAAGCAGACTAATCTGGGCTATTACATCCCCAATCTCTCTGGCTGCTCTTTGCCCTCTGGTACAAGCCGCTGTCACCGTGTGAAGCTGGAGATGCCTCCAATGCCCAGCTCACTCATCGTGCCCCAGTAACATCTCCCCCATGTCTTACCTCCCATGGACACCATTTCTTCTATCCAATTGCAAAGTCTCTTAGGTGTGGGTTTTAAAAAAAACCCAAACATACAATGATGATAAATTAGTTGAGCTAATGACTTCTTCGGGAAACAAGTGCTTGGGTTTAGAAAAGGTGGTGATGGTGGAGTACTAACCCTGACTGGGGAGCGAATTTCTGAGCTGCTGGCTCATTCCCAGTATTTTTATGCATTCACTTGTTAAGTTTTCCGTGTATGGGAAGAAAATATTAGTGAGACAAATTTGTATCCCATTGCTCAATTGCCTTGTCTGTGGAGGTCCATCTTCCTCCTCTCTCCCTGGGGTACCAGAAACTCATCTTTGCCCCTGCTCCTGCTGGGACAGAGGATGCCGTGGCACTGTGTACTGTGTGACTCTCATCCTTGGCCTTTGGAGAGGATGCATCTGGTGGGCTGGAGGAGCTGCTCACCTGCAGGTGGTTTCAGCATGTGAGATTTGCTCCTCATCTCCTGTGGCTTTTTCACTTCAGTAATTCTCGGCGCAGAGTGCACTGCTGGGCACGGCTCCATGGGGGCCTCTCCCCTCCCAGGAAAAAAAAAAATATAGAATGGACAAGGTCTTTTTAGCTGAACTTTTTCTTTTGAGGAAAAGTTCGTTGAGGTTTCTTTGAAGCTTTTGAATTCTCATGGGCTAGGGGCAATGGTCAGCTGAAAGACAGAAATCAAAGAGATGAGATTTTCCCAGTAGAAATGGAAAAAAATAACAAGGAAAAAATGTAAACTTTCATAAAGCCTAGTATTTGAAAAGGGAGACGAAGCATCTATTTTATGCAAAATGCTCATGAGAAAGCTGGGAGTGCCTCTGAACTGGAGAGTCATGGACAGAGCAGAAAGCATGTTCAGTATCAGTAAATCAGGGAGCCATTGCAGGGGCAGCTGTGCCAGAGGCCGTGCCCTGGGTTGGGTAGCATTGCTCATGGCTGTGTTGTCACCTGCAGGGGAGCAGCCCCTTCCTGTCCTGTATCAGGTTCATCCATGGATGTCCCTGCTGCCTTCTCCTCCTGGGCAGCTCAGCCCTGCTGCCGGTCCCCTCCTGCCACGCTCAGCCTGACGGTGCTCCCTGCTGCCTTGGCTCTGCTCTCAGGGCTTTGTGAGGTGTCAGCAGCCAGAGTAGGAGCAATCCCACCCCTCGACCAGCTCATTTTCTTCCTCTTTTAAACCTTGAAAAAGGGGGTTCCTCACCTTACCAGCGTCACCCAGACCTGGGAGCAGGGACCTGCTGCAGATCTGCCACAAGCCCTTTGATGCAGGATGACATTTGGCTCGGCAGACCCCTATTTTTGATCAGGACTCCAAGGAGCTAATTAATAGAGTCGTTGCAATGCCACATGCTATTAATTTTAACTTAATCAGGAACAAAGGATGTCTGCACTGCTGAACCGAGCAAATGTGGTCTTAATATGTGGTAGGACTGTCGTACCACCTTGTTCCCTTGGAGAATTTGTTTAATAAGTCCATAACTATTTGAGTAAGTTCAGTAAGAAATTAACCCACTTTCCCCTCCTATTCAGTGATTTTTTCAAAACCACCTAATAAAAATGCAGCTCACACAGCTGCTGGGAAAGTTAACTCATTACTCACACCACCATTGATTCCTCCTGCAAAGACCTTACACTTTATCCCCACGGGGGTAATTTATACATTTTAATATGCTCATTTAAATCAAAAAAAGAAACTCAATCCTTTGAGTTTCCCGTGTTTAATTTTTTATTGCTGTCAGTCATGGGCTTGTGACACTGTCACACTTGTTCCTTAAATCCAAGTGTGTCAAGTTTGATAAAGCACTGTAGGCAGAAGGAGAAGGATAGGTTTAGACTAGTAAAGAGATTATTTGACCTCAAGGTACAATGGTGGGGAGCTGTGTATGCCCCAAACACTTAATAGACTGCATTTAGTAACCCAAGGAGCAAACTCTACCTCAGGCTTGTCTCCCTCACAGCTTGCAGGTGTTTCCTGGCCAATGCAGGATGGAAAATCCCTTGAAAGGGGAAAAAAGGCAGGAATTTGGTCAGAAAGTATCTCAGAGTGCAGCAGTCCAGAGGAGCAGGGCACATGGCCAGCCTGGCACTCCGAACCCAGCCTGGAGATCAAACCATGCCAGGAAACAAACCCTGTAATAGCTGAGGCTCCATGAGGCCGAGAGGAGCTGCAGCAAAAACACTGAAGGAAAGCAGCCATAAAGTAACCAAGAAGTTCACTTCTCCTTTGGGATAAGTCCTTTTTTTCTCCCTTGAAAGTCTAATTGAATTTTCTTCGCTCCCATCCTCATCAGCCCAAGGGGAGGCTCCAGCACAGCCTCCTGCCTCCTCAGCCTTTGTGGAGAAAATCCATAAGCAGAGTGTGGGGAGGGGGAGAGGGAAGCAAAAGTGTCCACAATCATAGAGCTTGGGCTGACCCAATAAACCTCATTAAACAGGTTAATTTTCCCCCAAAATGAGTTTCTCAGGGCACCAATGATGGAACTTGCCTCCGCTTTTCCCTTCAGTGAGTCATGCAGATGAACAGAGCTGCACAGTCCACTGTTAGCAGCTCTCACACTAGGGTCTGCAGGCAACAAGGGGACAGTGTTTGACTTAAACATGGCCTTTAATTTATTTATAACTGCATATCCACCACTCAGTATCATATTTAATGCAAATAACATTCAAGTGAAATCCCCACTGAGAGGCACATTATGAAGATTAACAGCCTGGCTTTTCTGTTACTCTGGTTTATACAATGTTGATTTGTGCCCTGTGCTTTGTGGGCAAGCACTGGCAATATCTGAATCCAGAAATCTATATCTAAGCCTGCTGTTTTGCAAAAATCAGTGCCCGAGAGCCTGCTTGTGGTTCCACAGCCAAAGAAAAAGGCTGGAGGCATGAAAACCTCTGGGAAATGCTGACATCCAGGTAGATGAGAACCTAGAAAGGCTGTTTTTGCTGGTCACGCAATAGGGCTTTGGAGAGGGGTTTATTTCTTTTAATCACATAACCCACTTTTCTTTTAAACAGGCCGTCAGGAAAATTAATCTCGTCAAGCTTAAGATGATAATGAACATATTCTCATGCCCTGAAATTGTGTGGAGCTGTTTTATTCCTTTGGATCTTCGTGTGGTGAATTTGTCAGGTGTAATGCCATGGGTCCAGCACCTCATTATGGAATTTCCTAGTAGGTTTGCGTGTGTTTGTGTCTGTTTTGGGTCATTCTCTGTCCCTCCCTCTGTTCACCTTTCATGGAGGAGAAATGTGACCAACATCACGCTGTAAAGTGTGGCCAGAGCTGCTTGTTGCCCCACCAGAGTGATGCCACTTGTTCCCCGTGTCATTGTACAGGTTCTGGCTCTGTCACTGCTACACTCGTTGCTTTCTAGGAGCTTGTCTCTTGTGGCAAAGGGGAAGGGAAACCTCTCCCCTCCTTTCTCCAAGAGGGACTCAAGCAGCGGTGACACTCCCAGGGGCAGCTGTTGCTTGAGGGCAGCGTTGGAGTATCAGAAGGGAATAACCAGCCCAGCTTTAACTGGAGAGAGGTCAGTGCAGTGGCAGCATGGCCAGAAGCACTGCCTGATCTGATGGTTGTTTTCCAAGAGCATCCTGGAGCCAAAGAAATACCATTTATCCTTTAGTATCCAGCAAGAAATGGAGCTTGTTTGAAGACAGAGCACTAGCAGCTGCAATAGCCATTTTTCTGAGTCAAAGGAAACAGCAGAAGCCTATTAGACCTTGTGTCACTGCTGAATAGTCTGCTTGGGAGCAGCAAAAAGCTCAGGGAATTTCCAGCTGAGCTCCATTATGGATGCATTTTCCCTCAGTTCATCACAAGCCAAAGTATGGGGGTGCCACAGACAGTGTGTCCCAGGGCAGTGCTTCCAGTGAGAAAAAAAACCACAATTACCCAAAGAAAGGGGCTTTTCCAAGGGGCCAGGGCAGAGAGGGGATAATAACAGCAAACACAGAGAGCCTGTGGCTCCCAGCACCCAGTGCCCAGGCTCAGCTCCCAGCCACAAACCCTCCCTGCTCCTCCCAGACCCCATCGTGTCCCACTGCTGCTTCCCGTGGTCTCTGTTCCAGCGAGGTTTCAGCTTGGTGCAATCCCTTGCTCTTTCAGTTCCCCCTCTGCAGGCTGGTTCCCACTGCATGAGGGGCGGGCTGAGAGCTCAAGGAGATGCTTGGAAGGAAGAGAAGTATTTCAGGTTAAAAACAGGGATGGGGCTTTAGGATAGAGCTGTGCCTGCGGGAGCTGCTCTGCTTCTTTATGAGAAAGAACAGGCCTCTTGCTCACCAGTGATATTAATATTTGGGGTCCTGTAGGAAAAGAGAAGGAAGATGAAGCATGGCAGGAGCTATTTATTTTTGAGAATGAGATGCCAGCTGCATCACTGCTTTCCAGCTCTATCTCTTCCCAGCAAATGAGTCTCCAACCCGTCCCTCCCTGCCTAGCCTGAGTTCCTCTAAAAAGGGCCAGAGATTTGATCTGCAGGGAATGGTTTTATCAGAGGGAGATGAGACAGAAGGTCTTTCCCTTTCATGATTGCTTTTATCTTCCCTCTTCCTCCTGTTATCAGTGGAGATATTGCAAGAAAGACTATTACAAATATAGTGAACAGCCAGAAATAAAGGTGGCTGGTGTCTTCATTACTTTAAAAAGAGTGTGTTTGGGAAAGGGAAAATCTCTGGTCAGACCCTAGAGGTTTTCTCATCTCATGTAGTGCTGTGCTAAACTTCATCCCTTAAATATTGCCCAGGCAAAAGTTGCTTTCAAGGGCCCTCAGGAGCTGCCCCCTCATTACGAGGTTATGTCTCTGTGCTCTTCCATAAACCAAGTTCAAATAATGTTTCTCTTTTCTGCTCCAAAGGTTGCTGTTCTTCTCCCCCCATGAAATAATGGAAAACCTTGTTAAACTCATCAACTGTTTAGGGGGAAATGCAATTTACTCAGTTTCAATTAAAAGAAAACACCCAAAGCAGTAAAAAACCCACTGGCAGCCTGTAAGAAATAGAAGCAAAGAGGCAAGGGCAGAAACAGGGCAAGAAATGACACTTTTATAAACCTCCTGCCGGGTAGGAATAGAAGAGGTCTTTGTGCCTGCAAAACAAAACTGTTTTTTCTGTAAAGCAACTATTGACTGGAGCTCTACAACTGCAGCTGGAGCTGTGCACAGCAGCCACACGCTTGCAAACAGACTGACTTCCTCCCCACTGAATTCAGAAGAGACAGGCTATGCGTTCTCTCAGTACTCTAAATCAGAGCTGTGCTTTCAAATTCAGGGAAAAAAACCCCACATTCCAGGTGATTTTTCAGGAGAAGGAGTTGGTTCAGGCGATTTGCAAGGCCTTTCCTTTTTTTCCCCAGTATTACAGGGCTGCAGCCTTTTGCTGGGGCTGTGTCTGTCAGGGTGCAATGCCTGATTTTCCACGTGGATTTGCAGTAACACCTTTCCTGAGCCAGCCTCACGGCAGCAGAGAGGAGCTTGCTTAAAAGGCCACGTGTATCGATCGGGCTGTAGAGATTATCTTGACTCGTGACCTGTGGGTACTGTTGAGACAAGATTGAAGCACGGCTGAAAATCATCTGGGCATTAATTCCTTTCCAGCATTGGGCTTCTTCCCTCTTTGGGAGGCTGGTCCACACCTCAGGTCCTTGCACTTTTGAGGGTCAGCCTCTGCTCCTAGGCAATTAGTGATGGGACATGGGGAAAGGGCCTCCAATTGCACCAGCGGAGGAGGGCCAGCTTGGATGTCAGGAAAAATTTCCCTACTGAGTGGCTAAGCAATGATGATTCTATGAAAACATTAATAGTTAGCAAAGTTCCCTCAATTTCTACAAATTTCACACAAGCAGGCTTGGAAAACCTGCTCGTGCTCCACGGAGCCATCGCATGGACCGACCGCATCCTCCTCTCCAGGCCCAGCAGCCCTCAGGAGCAGTGCTGCTCACCTTTCCCGTGGCTGGGGCCTTTCAGGTCAGCATCTCAGCAGCAGGGAAGCCACTCAGGTGGACAAAGAGTCTTTCTGCCTGGCTGCCTTCACTTATAAACAGACACCAGTCCCAAAGATGGGGCGGTGTTGTGGTGGGGTGAAGCTGATTTCCTTCCTCGGAGCTGGGTGATCCCAGCGCTTGGAAATCGCCCAGGAATGGGTTTGGAAATCAAAGGCCTCTTCCCCAATGGTGAATCACAGACTCACAGAATGGTTTTAGTTGGAAGGGACCTTAGAGACCACCTCATTCCAACCCCCTGCTCTGGACAGGGACAACTTCCACTAAACCAAGTTGCTCCAAACCCCATCCAACCTGGCCTTGGACACTGCCGTGCCCAGCAGCCCAAGAGGCTGATGGGGAGAAAAGTCCCCAACCCTTTCTGGGAATGAACTTGTTGAAAATTATTACCAGCAAACATCGAGAAAGAAGCCTTGAAAAATTACTTTCCAGGCTGTGGCAGTGGTTGTTTTGACAGAGTTTTGATGCCTTCATTTGATATTCCATTGACGCTTTGCTGGAGATAAGTGATCTCATAGAAAACAGAGCTTTTGTGTCTGGTCACAAAGAATGAATTGCAAAGACTGCTGAGGGAAGTAGAGTACTTATCCAGGGAGACAAGGATTTCAGCTGAAAATAATCATGGCTTTTTCATTTATAATTCTAGCTGCAACTTGTCGGGAATCTGCCTCCATCCAAGCGGATTGGGCTGGAAATGAGGCAAACCAGTGTTAAAATGTGCACTGGTCACCCCCAAGAAAACAGCTTGTTCCAAGACTTACTCACAAAATGCTCCCAGCTTCTCCTTCTGCTCACGACGTGGTGTGCAACAAAACCTGGGATGTTTTTAGGAGCACGTGGTTAAGGCGGTAACGTAGATGTGAAGTGGAGCTGCTGCCCTGCCAGCCTCTCACAGCTGTTGGGTGAAGTTTTGTGTTTAAATTGTTTTAAGGTGAACGAGACAAACTTGCCTGGAGCACCAGCACAAAGCCCAGCAAAAAATGGACTGATTAAATAAACAGAGATTTCCCTGTTATTAGTGCTGTTTAGACAACTTTGAAATGCTTATTTTTCAAAGTAAATGAATTACATAACCCTTTCCCCTATTTTTGGCTTGAGAAGGAGTCAGTGAATTTTCTGTTTCAGAGCAGAACATTTGTGCTTTTCACCATGATTCAGGGAACAGTTTTTTAGTCTGAAACTGGTGCATGGATGATTCACAGTGACACATTTTGTGTTGGCAGCAGGCCCCGCCTCGAAAGCCTCGATGCACCGTGTGGTCTGGGCTGTGCCTCTCCAAAATTTGGGCTTGAAGCTGCACTGAGTCCGGGGGAGCCAGGCTGATCCCTGGACCACACTAGAGTGCAAGTTGGCATCAGAGCTGGTCTATGGCAGCCTTTCTTTAGAGTACATCCTCATACTTGTGAAAAGTTTCATGAGTTATTTTACTTCCAGTTTTTCCTTTCTTTTGTTCTACTTTCCATCATGGTTTACATGTTCTCCTCCATTTTTGATGCTTTCTGGGCATCCTTTGGTTTGGAGCTTTGGGGCTTTTCTTTCTTCTTTTTTTTTAAAGCAAAACAGGCAGGGTTGGGGTGGGGGCTGGGTGTGCTTCCCAGAAGGCTGTCCTTGCTGCACTGGAAGGAAAATAATTTCCCACTCTAGCTGTCCCTGGCTTCCATCACTGCAAGTGAGAAGAGGTGGAATGGTGCAAAAAGTGTTGTGGAAACTGTGCTGTTTAACTCTCCCTTTAGTGTGTGATCCATCAAAGTAATTACATGCAGCTCAGGAACCTCAGACTGCTTCAACAATGGCATTCTCCTGTAGCTTTTCTATTTCCATCTAATTAAAATGTTATTGTTTCATTCCTGTTAGTTTGCATTTTAAATAAGGAGATAGGGACAGAGTGGCTGATTGGTAACTTATTCTCTGTGTGAGTAAAGATAAGCACTAATCACCCTGTCATACTCGTGCTTTCCTTTTCCTTATGCATCTCAGACATCAGATTGCAAAAGAAGGGGAGCAAGAAGCTGGGGTTGATGACATTGATTTATTTCCTCTGTTGGGTGTCAGGAGGGGAAGGTGACATGCCCTTGGCCCAGTGCCTGAGTAGTCACTGTCTTCACAAGTTGCATTTTGAGGAATGAAGGAATGTTCATCCTAAAACAAAGCTCTGCTTTGGAATTTAATGGGCTTCCCTCTCCTCTTGCCTTTAATTTTTGTTGTGTTTTATCACCTGTGTCTTCGCTGTGTCAAGAGAGGGCAAGGAGGAGAGCAAGGCTGGGCAGGTACAGAAATACCCCTACTGGAAACATAACTTGAAATAATCTCCATTAAAACGCGGCGTGGCCATGATTTGCTCCCGAAGCAGCCAGAATGCAGCAGGCACCATCCCCACCACCCTGGGGAGGCTCAGCAGCTCAGGCTCCACCAGCCTTCCCCACTCCCTGGCCACAAAGCCCCTCAGCCAGGGCGGCGATGCTCGGTGGGGGTTTGGGCACACGAGCTGGGAGCAGAGGTGTGGTACCCAGCCCAGCTGGGGATGGAGGTGGGATTGAGCTGGAATGTGGCCATCTGAAACCTCCCCTGCTCCAAGGGTTTCTGCAGCCCTGGAGCACGTGTGCTTTTGGAGGGTATTTTTAGCAAACTTCGGTTTACTGAGGGTCACGGAGAAGTGGAGCATCAGCATCTGGAGGAGCTGTCATTCCGCTTCCAGTCTTGCAGGAGTAACACATTGACTTATTTATGAGAGCAGTCAGCTCCCCTCTGCCTGTGTGTAACAATCTGCTTTACCTCTCCCAGCTCAGAGAAATAATTTTATTGTCAACCATTCTGTGCCCTTAATAAAACCTTAAAACAAGTTAAGCAAGCTTTGAGGGAAATGGAAATGTTCCTAGATATTATTTTTTTTTTCATTCTTTCCAAAATAACCCACTCTTTCACTGTCTAAACCAGTGAGCAGTAATCACTGCTCTGGCCAAAATGAGGGGGACGAAATTACTTATTTTACAAGACAACATCCAAATACTTTGCACTCAGTAGGAAGTGCTTAATCTGTTAGAGGGGAAAAAGCCCGTGTCAAGAATGACTAATCTGAAACCAAAATGATACCTGGAAAATTAAGATATCCAACACTCCGTGCGGAGAAAGATCCATCAAAATGAAAGGACAGACTGCTGCCTCCTCCTTTGCTTCAGTCCAGATGAGCTTTCTTCATTTCTATGCTTTTTTTTTTGATGGAGGCGGGAGAGGCAAAATACTCTGAAGGCACCTGTGGTTCACACCTTAAAACAAAGTTGTCTCGCTGTCACAACCTCTGATGCTGAGCCTCACAAAAGCACTGATGCTTTGGGAGAAATCTTGACCTTCTCTGCCGTGGCAGGAACCCAGAGAAAGGTTGGGTAAGCAGGTTCCAGATGAGATCAGAGCAGGTGGGCAATCCCCCAGGGCACATTGCTCCCAGTGCTCGTGGGCTGGAGTCACTATTTCTCCTTCCTCCTCCCTTTCCACTGGAGATGTTCCTTCTGCACATGGGAGAATGATGGCATTTGTGGTTTCATAGTGAAATAATTCATTTTCAAAGGAGAAAGATGCTTGGGTCAAACCAAGAATGAATTAAGAAATTTATCAGGGATGAGTTAAACAGAGAAATTAATTCGGGGTTGACCTACAGCACTCGTGTGCAAATTAAACTTCTAGTTCGAGCTGAGGTGGATCACTTTGCTTCATTTTGGGCTTATAACCCATCTTTTTCTTATTTCTTTTTTAGCTTAGGACAATTCTGAAGTAAAGCAGAAGTTCAGCATATTTTCTTATTTAATATTTTGAAACGAAATGTGTTAGTATTTCCAGGGAGAAAACAAGTGTTTACTTGAAAACACTGAAATAGTTCAACATTTCCCCCTTTTTTGTCAGTTCTGTATATTGAATTATGACAAATATCTTTTGGTTTCCATCCAAAAATTCATTTTGCATCAAATTCACCACTCTCTTGAGAAGATTATTTGTCTGTAACTGCAGTATTCCTAAGCAAGAGCTGTGTCCTGGGCCTCCAGGTTTGTAACTCCCCATCCTTCTGCCTCAGCCTTCACAGGCTGACCTGTGGGAGCTGCTGGAGCTTGGACCAAGGACCTCCAGAAGTACAAGCACAGGGTTCTACCCTCAATTTAGAGGCTTCATTCTGCAGGAGGGGTCCAAAAACACACTGCAAAAGCTGTTAGAGCAGCTCTAAGTTAGAGCAGATATTCAAAGCTTGTAGCACAGGTACAGGAGGCTTCAAGGACCACAAGATTTGCTTTCACTTTTCCACGGCAGGTAGAACTGCTTCATCTATTGGAAACTCCTTACAGGACAAAAACATTTTTCAGTTGTTTTTATAACTCGTATTCTCACATCTCCTCAGTCCCTGTACTTTTCGTTGCCTTGCAACAGCGTGTCATAACTCCTTAAATGCACAAAGCTCTTAAATTCTCCAAACAGATTTCCCAGGTAATATTTTTGTACAGCTTTCACTGTGTCACTGTGATGAGTCAAATGAGTCAAAGCACATCTGATTTGGCTTCACCACGCCCTGAGCCAGGTTCCACTTCTTTTAAGCATTTTAATTAATGCATAATAAATAAGTAAATTGATACCTAAGTTGTCCCCTAGAAGTCAGGCACAATTTTCTTGGCATTCTCTCTTGATTAATTTTGTTTGAAGTATCTGTCTTCAGTGTGTCTTTCTTTTAAATTTATTTTGCTTTTGCTCCTTCACTGCTAAAGATCAAGTGTTTTTTCTTGTCTGTGTCAGGTATATACCAGAGAGGCCCTGGAGGAAGAGTGTTTAATAAGGTCTCTAATTGGTTCTAAATATATTAATCCAAACAGCACTCAAGTGGCTGGTGCCTCTCCCTCTTTATGTTTGGTTTGTGCTTTTTATTTTGGTTTTCAGGTTGTGAGACTGGCTGTATCATTAAAGATCAGACTAATGCCTCTTTTTTATCCACATGATCTCTGCTTTATCAAAGGCTGTGCAGAAAGGCAGAATTTCTGAATGCCTTTGCAACAACACAGAGGTCCTCACCTGTGAAGTTTTGACACACTCGAATTAGGTTTGAACTCTGCCTTTAGAATTAAAGCTGGTCTGTGCATGTGTTCATACAAACAACCTTTTTTTCATGCAAAAATGGCTTTATAATTACACTGGAAGAGCTTTTTGCAGAGCCAGCAGCTTTATCTGCTTGTAACAACTGCAGCTGCAGAGGCCTGGATGTAGCTGGATGCCCTCAGGTTTGGGCTGAATGAGGAGGGACCTGCACTCCTCAGCTCCTTTGTGTGAGCTGTGAACCTGACAAAGTGGTCAGAGTTGCCACAGACCTGTCATTATAGCATTTTTTTCCAAATTAAGCAGTGCCAGGAAATAGGAGGTAAAATGAATGAGAGCTGTAAGTAATGGAGCAAGAAGCAGCGATGTGTGTTAACCCTCCCCGAAGGAAAACATCTGCAGCACTGATAGAGCGATGCTCAGCAATTCCTCTGGGCTGGCTGAGACCTGGCTTCGGTCACCATCCTTGTCTTCATCACCCACCTGCTGATTGTAAGCAGCAGCTCAGCAGGGAGTTGAGTTTTGGGAACGTTTCATTTGTATCTTAAACAAAATCCAGTGAGGACTCTCTGAGCTGGGAACTCAATACAGCCAAATGGAGGGAATGGCTCACATGGTGAGGCCCTGGCATGGGGTGCCCAGAGAAGCTGTGGCTGCCCCATCCCTGGCAGTGTCCAAGGCCAGGTTGGACAGGGCTTGGAGCAATCTGGGACTGTGGAAGGTGTCCCTGCCCGTGGCAGGGGGTGGAATGAGATGAGCTTTAAGTTCCCTTCCAACCCAAACCATTCAGTGTGTCTGTGATTCCCGCCAGCTTTACCTGCAGTGCTTTGCCTTTCCCACCATTTAACTGCAGTAGACATGAAGGAAGCAGCATTTGCCTCCTTGCTAACATCTAGTTTTGAAACCGAGTAAAAGATAGGAGACAATTAGAAGGAAAATGTGCCGTGACTCTTCTTTCTTTGCCCTCGGTACTGCCTTTGCTGAGTGCAGCTTGCCTGAGACTTTGTGACTCATTGCTACAAGAGAGAGCTTGGAGTTCAGTGTAAAACCAGCACTTTTGTTCTTGCACACTCTCATTTAATGTCCCTCCTCCTCCTTCAGCACTTCCAGTGCCAGTGGAATAATTGAGAACAAGGATGTTTTCATTTCCATGACGCGGTTTCCAAGTTGGCAGCACATGGCAACAGAGGAGTCACTTCTCCAAGGCACTGCAAATTCCTTTAAACAACCATAACCAGGCCCAATTCTCTCTGCATTGGTGTAAAGGCAAGCTTTTGTCCTGAAATCCAGATTTTGCTTCATTCATTTATAATATTCATGCACTCAGTCTGCCAGCCTGGCATTTCAGCTCCCCTGTGGATGTTTTTATTGCCTTTAGTCAAGGCAATATTGCACAGGAGTTAGATTGAGGCATGGAAAGTCAGACTCTCCAGGGTCACTTGAAGGCTTCATTTAAAAATAAACCTTGCTAGAAAACAGAGAAAGTCACTGTGGAAATGCTTGGGAAGAAGAGGTTTAGGCCAGACCTGGTAATTTTCTGCCTCCGTCTATTTACCTGAAAAATACAAATGATGAAAACTTTCTTGTACCCAAAAGGGAATGGATGGTTTTGCTTAATGAATCACTTAATATCTTTGTCCATAAAATGATGAATAAATTCATCATACTTCCACCGTTTCAGTGCTGTGTATGCTATTCTCTCTCCATGAAAATTCATCGCAGTACCTGAATGCTGAGTGCTAATGAGAATTCTCTGCACTTAAAGGGCTGAAATTAAAATACCGCAATTACCGAGTATCTTCCATTAGAAGGAATTATTTATGAGAACTTGTCACTTAGAAGACTGTCAGATTTTACTGAATCAAAAATCAAGAAGTTACAGGCCATTTTAGTGTCTTTTTTTCTACCAGAGTGACACGGGATCACCTCTTCTACATTGCCATGAGTTACTTGGGAGAACAAAGTCCAGGTTTTCTTATGAGTCTTCTCTAAGCATTGTGGAGTCTTTCTGAACAATTCGGAGCTGAATAGCTTCATTTCAGTGGTTTTGATGCTCATCCTTCTCCTGTTTGGTCCTTCATGGAAAGTGAATCTGGAAGGGCTTTGTTGTCCTGGATTAAATGTAGTCCTAGGCACTGACCAGAGGGAAAATCACTCCACCAAATAATTACATTTTTCAGGTTTTCTAGCAAAAGCAGACCTGAAATTGGCGTCCCTGATCTTGTATGGTCCATCTCACATTTTCAAAGCTTGGAGTTTCTAAGGCCACACTCAGATCCCAACTGAATGGGGCTTTACTGCAAGCAATTTCTTTTCAAATGGAAGAAGTAAATAATAGCAGAAGTGAGTTTGCCATCCATTGTGAACCATTATTTTGTAGGCAGAGAAAATACCTTTAATTAAAATAATGAACTGAAATGAAAAGCAAGCAGACGAAGTAAAGACCTGGGTGAGTTCCTGGAAAAGCAGGTCCTTCTTTGATCTCAGGTAGGAACAGAGACCTCAGTTATGTATCAGAAAATCAATCTCTCAGTGTAACTGTGGTGCAAAGATGCCCACACAAGAAGCCAAGGACACTCCTGGCAGCAGCAGAAGTACATATGAGGTACATGTGTATTGTCCCTGGGGTGGGGGTGAGCTGGGGGTATCTAACATGCCATAAAAGCAGTGTCATATTCCATCTTGTGTTAGTTAAAGCCTTGGCAGTAGCTCACCTCAGAAGCAGATGTTTATGCTTAAAATATATTCCTTGGTTTAAGGGTAGAAAGGGTTGCAGCGTATCTGGATTTTTTATTAGACTTTTGCAAATAGAAATGATTTTGAGAAATGGATAGCGATAGTGGTGGTTCTCTGTCCCTGCCTCTTATTCTTGAAAGAAGAAAAAAGACTGGAGAAATTAATTACATTTGAAGGGTATCTGATATAAGAAAAAAAAAAAATGGAAGAAGTCCTCAGTCACTGAAAAGAGGAGAATGTTTCATTATGGAGCCGATTTGCCCTTTATTATGAGTGGTGTGTGCAGGTGTTTGCCTGCTCTGTGCCTCAGAGTTGGGCTGTGAGACTCGGAGCCCTCTGTTCAATGATCCTGTCCCTCTTGCCGTCCCACACTGACCCACATCCTCACAATATCCTGGAGAAAAAATGGAGCGTCTGTAAAACATCTTGAGACAGAGATCGGCCACCAGAGAGACCCACACCAGCAAGGGCAGGGGTTGGAGCATCTCAGCTCTTCTGCTTCTCACCTGGGTTTCTGCTCAGGGAAGGGGAAGGGAGCTGGGCACATCACCCCTGAGAGCTGCCAGTCCCCAGCACCGCTTTCCCCTTGGTCACTGAAATTGTGTCAAAGCCGGAATGGATGTGGGGGCGGGAGAAGAGCAGCGATAGGAGACCTCGGGGTCACTGCCAGAGGGGTCAGGGATCCTCCCAGAGCCTGGAGCCTGCTGCTTTTACCTGGGATAGCTGTGGCCAGCGTGCTCAGGGCTGGCTCGCTGTCACCCTGCGCAGGGAAGGGTCACAGGGAGGCAGCACCAAAAAGGCTCTTTTCCCCTAAAAAACCCTGGGCATTTTTTCAGCAGGCATCTACCGTGCCAAGCCGGGCTTTGTCCTCACAGGGGCCGCACTCAGGGCAAGAGAAGCTGTTGTGTTTGTGTGGCTGTGAACCCGAGATGCTCTGCCTGCCCGAGAGGAGAGGCTGGCACAGCCATGCCAGCCCCAGCACGTGGCACCGGACCGTGCCAGCAGCTGCCTCTGCCTTGGGCTGCCCTTGCCTTGTCCCCACGCAGGGCTGGACGTGGCACACGCCAAAACAGAGGCAGTGCTGGGCAACAGCTCCAGCCTTAGAGCAGCTTTTTGCAAGGAGATGTAAGGGAAAGGATCAAAGGATGATTTCACTGTCAAATTTTGTTCGGCAGCATCAAACAGAAGTGTGATGTGTCGGCTCACTGTTAGGTAGCAAAGCCAGATGCTCCCAGTGCTTCAGATAAAATGTGCTTCATTTCATTCCTCCAGCTTGCTCTGGAGCTGGTTTTTAGTAGTGAATTAAGAATTTTAAAAAATTAACAACTAAATACTTGGTTCTTGGCTATGAATATTTATGGCAGTATTGGACTTGCAAATCAAAGGTAATTTAAACGTCAAAACTGGTGTAAAGTCTCTCCTTTGGAGGGTAAGTCAGAAAATTAAACTTGATTACAAGCCATAACATTTGGAAATTAGCATCTTAGGGTATCAGTGATAAACACTTCTGTACATCCCCTTTTTAAGTAATATATTTTTAAAAGATGAGAATTAATTTTAATAAAAAAATGGTCCCTTAATTAACAGTGAGGTAATTAACAGGGAAATCCTGGTTGCATTCACGACACTGTGATTACTTCATCTTGCTAAATCACTTCCCCTTTTGCGAGGAATCTTCCTCCACAGCTGTTTGGACAGGAATGGTTCCTACCTGAGACACTCTTGTGTCTGGGCAGCCTGCCTTAGGGATAAAAGCAGCAATTTTTGCACTGAAATTTTTGTGCTTCACAAAGGAAATTATTTTGGTTAATGCATAGCAAAGGCCGGTGTAAGTGCGTGCCAGCAACAGCAGCTGCAACATCTCTGTGAGCACAGGGGGATGTGACCAACAGCCACGCTCAGATCCTTGAACAGCACCCTGAGTTACTGGGTGCCTGCAGAGACAGCTCCTGATTCCTGCAGCGCACAAGTCAGGACATCAGAAGCTGGTACCTGCTCCAGGTCAGCGTTCTCAGCCAGTCCTCCATGGAGCTCTGTGGTTTTGAGAAGAGTAAACCTGAAAAACAACCCTCCTGGTTAAGTGCCTGAGAATTGTGCTCCAGGAGTTTGAGCTGCCATGGGGAAATGGTTAGAGATTCTTCTAAACCTGCAATGAGAATCTTGATTTGAGGAATAGCAATTTATACCTTTGCTCCATACAGAATCCATGGAGTTACTTATCCCAGCACCTCAGGCTTCCCTTATCCATCAGATTTTTAGCCAACCTCAAATGTTGGCTACAGCCAGGTGGGTACTCCTACCCTTTGGGGAGAGCTCCAGAGAAATTTATAACAGGAAAGAAGCCATTCCACAGGCAAAACATCTTCCTCATGCCAGTCATTTGCTGGCTGGATTATGCTTTAGAGCAAAGCAGGTTACGTAAAGTCTGTACTCAGTAATGACTCCTCAGCAGAAACAAATCTGACATTTGGCCTATTAGCCTCATTTGCGGTCTGCTCCGATAGCATTTGGTCTCACATGTTCATTTTGTACTTTAATTTGGAAAAGAGAAATCAATTTGGAGAAATGGGAAAGCGTTCAGGGCTTGCCTGTGCTGTGGTTTGCAGGAGAGAGCCGTGACCTTCTCGATCTGTTTTGCCTTGGGTTCATTTTCTGAAAGACCATGTGGGTTTGGGGTTACGTGGCCTTCCAGCTGCTCGGTCAGGCTTTGGACCCACAGCTCATTAGGAGCTAACCTGTTCCTTGCAGTGGCTTTTAATTGGCCAACAGAGACATTGTCACCATGGACAGGTGGCTCATATCTGCTTTCCTCTCTACCTATTCTAGATTTAGGATTTCTCTCTCTGCTTGTCACTTGATCCAATGAGTCCTTCCATACTGTCCCCACTGCTTGAGTATTTCCCTGCTGATTTACCCTCACGGCTCTGTGAGGGGGCAGGGCAGCAACCTGAAGCCAGGAGATCCTCTGAGCTCCTTGGAGATGCCAGGTTTCTCTGCAGCCCCTCTTGTTTGTCTCATCTCCCTGGCAAAATGGCTTTTCTCCAAAAACCTGCCCCCCCTCCACACCTCCTCAGAATGACACCTGTAATTCTACTGTAAGAGCAGCAGAGTGCATAGTATTACTGTAAAAATATTAAATAGGCCCTTTCAAGTAATCTGAAAGCCTGTGCATGAATAATCACCCTGGTTTCTCCTCAGGGGCTCATGGCTTTCCATGCAATAATGTTTGCAGACCCCAGGTGATGTCTCCACAGCAGCCTTGAGTGCCCATTGCAGCACAGATAGATCCGTGTGGAGGGTGGTACTGGCTGTGGGTGGAGCTGTCCAGGATGACTTGTGTCCACTGGGGACCCTCTCAGAGCAGCTGTTTTCCCTGAAAACCCCAAAAGCACAGTGCCAAGACACCCAAACCATTGCTCACACTCGTGCCCTTCTGTGGCTCCAGTTCCCAGCTGGTTCAACCCTTGTGTCCATCTTGCAGAGAGAATGACCTGTCCCAAAGCTTCAGGCATGGAAATTGCTCACTCAAGTGGAAATGCACAATTTCATCCAGTTCTTAAGCCTCCTTTGAAAAAAAATAGCTCTGAATGTCTCTTGCTATGAGGCTTTCATTTGCATCCCTTTCCACATTTATCTGAGCCATTTGTATTTCATCCTTACAACGCAGAAGAAAAAAAAGGGGGAAAAAAAGCGATAGACACATTGACTGATAGTGAATGGGCTTTTTTTCCACCCTCTGGATTTATTCCTTTTCCTCCTCCAGCTCTTCACATCCTCAGTTCTCCAGCTCTCTTTTTCTGTAAATATCCTTAACAATGCACGGACTCAGAAAATGTGCTCAGGAACACACGGTGCTGTGGGGAAACCAGCAGCCGCACTCAGATCACATAGGCTGGGTGAAGAAAGCACCTAAAAATGATGCTGATTATTAAAGGTCCTTCCCAGAATGAGAGGCTGTTCAGGATGGAGGCTGTTTCACCTCCTGGGGATGCTGGGGGTGCTGGGGCCAGGAGCAGGACCAAGCAGCAGCCACCACCTTCAGCAGGAGCCCTGGGAAGTCAAAGGGACACAGTTTCCTCCTGACCTCTCTGCCTCGCCCCAGGAACACTCCCTGGATTTGACCACAATGTGCACAAATTTTCTGCTGGTCTATTTTTTCCATAACAGCCGTGGCAAGTACCCTGCAGGAAAAGGAAAAGCTGCTCGTTTCAGCAGCTCCCCAAGTCAGCAGGAACAGACCTGGAAAACAATATAATGACAAGTCTGTTGGCTTAAGTGGCATGACCAGAGCAGAAGTACCAACACACTCCCGGGAGCACCAGAGGACCAAGTTGCTCCCATTTCACATTGTATTCCTATTTTTATCCCCACTGGCATTCATCTTAAAAACTGGGGGATGCAATGTAATTAACGGGTGACACAGAGCTAATGTGTGATAAAGACAAATCTGGGTTTGTGTTCAGTTTATGTCTTGCCCACAGCAAGAGTGAAAAAACCCAGAAGGATTTGGCCGGTATAAAGGGGGTGCTCCTTGGAATACAAATGCGCTTTTCTGACTTCCAAAATAGAAAAATGCAGGGAAGTGACTGAAATTTTATCAGGTTAAGTAAGATCACAAAGAACCCGAGACCTCCATGAATAGTGCCTTGATGATAAATCAGTAGAAGTCTATAAACAAAATGTGCTTTGTGATTTGCCTTGGTCACACCGCTGAAGTGCAACAAAGAGAGATAATTTCAGTCTTCCTCAAGACACTGCCTAGTCGATACCTTTCCTTGGTAGCTCATTCAGTCACCCTGATTATGGGATGTGATGAGGAGCGGCGGGAGAGGGAATCAGGAGAGACGAGCACAGCCAGCACTGCTTGACCTCGCCTCTCTGCGAGAAGTTGGCTGCGTGTGCGAGGCAGAACATCTTGAAGGAGAGCTGGAGATCTCTCCAGCCCACTTCAGAGCCTGATGAGGAGAGGGACAGACAAGTGCTGCCTCCTGGGAAGGACTGCCATGGAAATAGGGACATCAAGAGGGTCCTACAGCAGTTCCTGAGAGAAAGCTCAAACCTCACTCTGCTAAATGTCACCGCTGTCCCAAGGTCTTTGTGTCGACCGGGTGTTAGACTGGGAGAGGTGCTGGTAGCTGCCCAAGCTGTGGGGCACCACTTGAGGCTGCAATTAATTTGTGTAAACTGGGGAAAAAAAAAAAAAAAAAAAGAGAAAGAAGAAAAAAACCAAAGAAAAACAAAACAAACAAACAAAAAAACCACAAAGGAAAAAAAATCCACACTGCCACAGCTTAATAAAGCAGCTTGGGGAGGAGCTGCAGCATTTTCTCTGTAAATTGAGGTATGTTCCAAACTTCAGCTTTAAAGTTCAGACCCCCAGAGAGATTGTTAGATTTTAATTGCTACCTTAATCAACATTTATTAGTGCTAACCAAAGCTCCTCATGGATTTAAAATTCAGCCCAATTGTCAACTACTAATTACTTTAAGCAGACAAGCTGTTATTTTACCAGTTATATTAATGAGACTTTCCAGCATATGTGAAATATTACAAAAAGCTTCAGAAAATTTGATCCTGAAATGTAATTCAACAGATACATTTTTTTGTGTAATGATGTTACTTGTCTCTCAGACACTACAGCATCTCTTACCCTCCTCTGCCTCCGCCTCACCTGGCAGAAATGCAAAACCAGAATTGGGTCTAATGTATTTTTCAATAGGAGAATGATCTTTTCTTTCCATTTGTTTGGGGTTTTGTTTAACTTAACTTTCCTTTGAATTCTTCTGAACTGGTTCTAGCGTGTTTTTCAGTAGGAGAATGATTTGTTCTTTCCATTTCCTTGGGTTTTTGTTTAAATTAGCTTCCCCTTGAATCTTCCTGCAGTGTGTGCCTCATGCATCAGGCTGAAGGCTGGTTTATAACAAAATCTTTATCTTAAATCTTCACCATCATCCTGGGGAATAGAGCTGATTTATTAATTACCCTGTGCTCTAATGAGTTCCTGCTCCCCTGTCAGCCAGCTGCTGGTTGCATCCTCATTTTTTCCCCACAAAGGGCAGGACAGAGGGGCCACTGCAGCTTTGCCCACCCAGCCCCTGACCCCAGAGAGGGATTTGGCTTGGACACGGGTGGGAAAGGGGAGCCCAGCACCTGACTGCTCCACACCAATGCACATTTCAAGTGTAAAGCTGGAGTCCGACAGGCACCACGTGAGCCAAACAAACCCACATTTTTCTCTGTCATGATCCACCTACCAAGAGAGTGTGGGAAGGAAGAAAGCACCACTTGATTCAACTGTTTGCTGCTCTTCACCGTCAGAAATCTTTGCTTATTATGCTCCCGTGCTTGTGTCTTTGGCTTTATTTCCCTGCTAAAGCAGACTGTTTAGTTAGAATCCTGAAACAGTCACTGCAAGTGACTTCATATCCATGTGGGCAAAAGCCATCCATTTTGATTATGAGGGATGAAATGACTCAGTATTGCCAGAACAAGAAAAGTTGGGGGATAATTGACTGTCACCAGGGTTTGATGATTTTTCTTGATGTTGTCTGTGAGTAAATATCCAAGCACAACAGTCTCATTCATGACAACAGCCACCCCGAGCATAAAGCAACGAAGAATGGAATAACAGGCCCAGGTTAGAGAAGCAAGGATCTGGATATTGGCTCACAAAATCAGCTGCTGTGAGTTATTTACGTGGTGATAGAGCCCTCAGACACACGTGCAGTCTGTGTTCTCCTGGAGGCTGTGGTGGCTGCCCTTCCTGCAGCATCCCAGGTTGCAGAAGCCACACAGGAGGGTCAGATGTGCTGAGCGCTTGCAGTTGTGGTGAACAGCACAGGGAAGAGGATGAGTTCCTGGGGTTTGACAAGGACATCATCAGCCACCCTCAACACAGAGCATCAGTCTGCACCATGGGGAGCACCATGGAGACATTTTCTTTGGATGAATGTCCACCACGTGAGCCCCCACAACTTGTGCAACCCAGTGGGAAAGAAGAGCCAAAAGAAGATAGACAGAAAATAACTGCAAAATCTGGATTAGGATTACTCAGCCGTCAGGAGCATTAGGCACTGTATGAGCATTTATTAAATTATTTAGAGGGCTGACAAGCAGCAGAGCTGGAGAAACCCAAATGTCTTGTGAAAGGCGATGGGCAATATCCCTTTGGCAAAAACAAGCAGGAACCAAAATACCAGCAGATAGTGAGAACTGAAATCCAACTGCGCTGGTAAATTATTTAAAGCGTATTTCCAATCCGTCATTTGAAGTATTATTTCCCCTCCAGTAGAACATAGCTGCTGGGGAGGGTGAGGGGGAAATAGTAACAAAGACCTGCGTTTTCAAAGGGAAAAGCAAGAACATTATTCACTGAGTTTTTGTTCAACCAAAAATATTGCCCTAAATGGATCTGAGGAGCAAGGCTGAGGCCAGCAAACTGACAGCATATGAATTGACTTTATTCTTGTTTGCAAGCAAAATTGGGTAAATTGAATTAATTTACCTTGTAGCTCACTGTACCAACCACAGGAAATGAAGAAGGAAGGAGCTGGACTCGAGGATCCTTGTGGGGCTCTTCCAGCTCAGAACATTCTGTGATTCTGTGATTTCCTGAAGGAGGAAGGGGGGGGAGGATTTGAAGCTTTTGGGTTAATGATGATGTGATGGAGGATCATCACTGCTGCTCTGTGACTTCTTCTGTCCTCCCTTACCAGCTACAGGAAGGCAGCAGCTACCCTATGACAAAACCCTTCCTTTGTAAGTTCCACATAACCCTCTTAAATCAGTGGCAGGAGGCCCTAAATTAACAGAGGTGAGATGTACAAGGCCCCAAATTCATCATCTTCCTCAAGCTCAATCCTAGAGAGAACTTGGGTTATTTGTTTGGGTTTTTTTGTTTGGGGTTGGGCTTTTTTGGTTACTGGTTTACTCTTTCATTTTTCTAAATAAACATTTAGCTTTCAGTGAAAAAGCTGAATATCCATGACATCCATGCTATACAAGGCATTCCCAGTGCATGGTGCTAAACCTTAGAACCTCCCAATTTGTCTGTTCTCTTTGGAAGCTGGAATCAGCTGAACCATTCCAGTTTGAGTTTGGTGGCAAAAGACCAGGAAAGGAGGAATTTTTATCTTAAGAACAGTTATAGTGGAGTAGGTTCTCTGGCATTTAGTGAGGTAATGAAAAGCTCAGAGGTCCCCAGGGAATTCAATATTTAGATATTACCCTTGTGTACAATTAGGAATAATAAGATTTATATCAAACACTTACGCATGAATCACATCTTTTGCTGTTACTTACAATAAATCTGAAAGTACTTCAGGCCACAGCATTGTAACCATGCATAGAAATGAGGTTAAATGATCCTTCAGGTATCCAGTCAAGCTTGGGAATGCCACCATTATTCAGTGCTCTGACATCTTTCCCAACCCTTCATGAGCAAGAGACCCATTTAAGTTGTTCTGCATCAGATGTTGCTTTTTATGTACAAATGTTTTCTTCAAGGAGGGAAGTTTATGAATGGGAATGTTTTTGCCATAGATATGATGGATGTTTTTTGTCAGTACGCAATTTATTTCCATCTGTTCTGTATCTGATTAACTCCTGCAGAGTATGTGATTAACTCAACTTCTCAACATCATTAGCTGCTCTGCATTCCCATTATAGTTCATCAGTGTGGGACCACACACAGGCTTGAAAATGGTACGCGTTGGTTATTCTTAAAACCTTAATCCACACTGCCTGGTTATTCTCCGTGATGGCCACGGATCTACAGAGAGAAGCCAGGAAAACATCTCTGCTGTGGAGCAGACACAAAATGCTAATGAAAACAGAGTTTAAGCAGATCCTCTTTCTGATCTCAATGCTAGAGCTAAATTAAGCCCTTTGGAAGAGTTCGTGGCTGATGTTATCCAGCTGGACACAGCTCTGGAGGCATCCAGCCAGCACAGAGAGGGAGAGGAGCTCTGCACTGCCCTGTGCATGGCCACATCCTCCTGCTGTGCACCAGGCTGTAGGTACTCACACCTTGTAGATCTTCAAGCACAGCACAGACTGCAGTCAGTGCACGCTGCCACCCCAAGCCTTGTAGTAACACAAATGTTCTTCTGATATAAATATCCACCAATACAAAACCTGAAACTCCTCCACAGCATCGAGCAGCCAGAGCTCAAGAACAAGTCTTTTACATTATCCTCTCAGTTGTCTTTGGAGGGGTTTTCCCTCAGTGAGTAAAGCAAGTAAGCGGATGTGTCAGGAACAGATGCTCACACGTCCTTGCCATGCAACTAATTGAGCTGCAGCCCCACTGACACTAATGGCTGCAGGGCAGCAGCAGCATGGGGACAGGAACCAGCCCAGTGACTTGGGAGCATCCATCAGCTCCATCTGATAATTACTCTTCAGACTTATCTGTTCTCTTTCTTCACCTCAGCAACAGTACCTGCAGTCACCCGTTCCCAGACCACATCCAAAGCAAAGATAAAACTGGGACTACTGCAGAGGTCTGAAATACAGAGTTTTGACCAATTCCAGCTCCTGTGGCTGATGCCAGCTGAGGTCACCAAAACCTGCTGAGTTAATCAACAATGGATTGGACAGGATGAGCCTGTGTTCCAGGCTTTTGTTTGGTATTTTGATCCCCCTGGATGAAAAACTCTGGATGTCCTGCTCGTGTCTCTGTTTGGATCAGCCTCACACGCTCATCACTGCCCCAGCTCCTGAGGCTCAGCTGCTTGTGACTGCCATCCATCCCCGTGTCCCCACGCAGCTGTGTCCTGGCTCCAGGCTTTGCCTCTGTAACTCAGAGCTGATCATACATTTTGACATCAATACCTGTGACTGCGAGCAACATTTCACATCATCATAACCTTTCTTTGAAATGTTTGGGCTTGATATTCAGCGCTTTTGAAAAGGTCTCCCTGAGGCAGAGGGAAGGTGCTCCTCAGTCTCTCTGAGCTCATGCAGCTCCAGGGGCTGGACAGGGGAGCTCTTTGGGATGAGATCAAAGCAATTCACATGGCCACACTCTGTTACCTTGGATAACGTGTATGGAATGTGTACTCACCTCTTGCTGGGTACAAGAGGTACAGGGTATACCAGGAGATAACAATCAGAGCCTTTGTGGCCATTTCTCAGAGAGAAAAATAATAGCTGGCTTTGGTATCTTATGTTTGGTTATTCATTAAGCTAATGATGGGGTATTACATCCTGGATCTACATGGATATTTGCATCCTGTCCCTCTTCAGGAGGAAAGGGGAGGGTTATTTCACTCAGCTGAGCTCAGTGGGGTTTGTGAGGGGACCCTGCAGCCATGCAGGATTCCACCATACCCTCGTGAACCCTCCAAAAGAGTTTGCACAGGGCACAGAGTGCCACCCGCCCGCGTCACCAGCCAGCCTCTGTGTGCGGGTGACAGCTGTGTCACCCTCTGCCACGCTGTCAGGGCTGCTGGAGAGAGCAGCCGCCCGAAATGAAGCGTGACAGGCAAACCTGCCTGAGTTAAAACTGGCAGCGTGTAAAGGTCAAGCTCCTGCTCAAACGCACTGGTGGAGCTCCAGATCCACACACAGGCTTTGGCTCTCGGCCAGATATTCCTATTTACCCAGGATTTGTGCTCTCATACCAGCATGCACTTACCCAAGGTGAGGACCAGAGCCAATACCCTGCAGTAAAGGTCCCCTCCAAAAATTCCGGAAGAGATAAATTGCCTTACTAGGCTGTAGTTGTCCAGCTTCCACGTTTTTCCCTGTGCCAGTTACTGACTCCAAAAGCAGGGGTTATTTTCCTCTATCACTCACAAACACAAACCTCTCCTGCCCTGCTGTCGCTAAGGAATGGCATTCACCTGACCATCATGAGATACTTGGCATGGAAAGCTGGAGAGCTCTGGAAAGGTGGGGCTAATTAAATATTAATTTATTTACTGGGAGGGGAAAAAACCTGTGGATGTTTTTTTCATCAGACACATCCTGTGAACATCAAACACGAGTGGATTTGCCAAATGCTCCCTTTGGCATCCCAACACTATGTACCTTCCCCTTTCCTGCTTTGTCTGGCACAGATTGCTGTATCCTGGAATGCAGTACTGTGCTTATTAATGGCTGAAATTATCCACTGGCTGGTTAAAAAAATGCTAATTCTGGCTACTGAGTGAGATAACCAGTAATTTTGTAAAGTACATTTAGTCAAATAAGATTTTTTGGCAGCCAAATGTTGTTGTAGCAGAATGTGCTTCTCTGATTGACATATGCTAACAATACTGCCTCCACAGTCAGGGGGAGGATAATTTACTTTCCATTTCCATTGGAAATGAGGTGAACCAGAATGTGGTAGATTGTTAAAATGTAGCTCTGTGGTTTAATAGACTTGCTCAAAACAACAAATCAAACGATGCGCTGTATCCTCACTCCTCTCCCTCATCACTTCCAGGAAACCAGCAAAGATCCATGTCCTCCTGAGACAGTTTTCAGCTCCTTTGGGGTTTCTCACCCATTTCCCCAGGTTTGTCCCCAGGAATCTCTGCACTGAGAATCCTCCCCAGCAGAAAACAGAAAGGCTGCAGCCATCTCACAGCATTCCCCAGGTGGGCACAGGGAAATGAGCTATGACAGAAGCTTAGTGGGTACAGATGAGGTTTTACCAGCTCATCAGTATCCACATTTCTCCCCATTTTAATTGTCCTTCCCACAGCCCTGAAAAAGAAGGGAGAAAAATCGCTCTGAGCATCCCAGCTCAGTGCTGGAAGGGGCTGTGTCCCTGGAGAAGCTGTGCTGACAGAGACCTGGCTCTGCTGTCACCTCATTTACCAGGCAACAAGGGAACATCTCTGGTCTCTGCCACAAAACCCCTGGCATAACCCTGGGTTAATATTATCCCTTAATCTCAGATGTGCCCCATGTCCACTCCAGGGGCCTTGCTCCTGCTGGCAGAGCATCCCAGCTGCTGCTCCGTGGGGTGCACCACACTGTGCTGCTGCTGTGACCAGCATTCCATGCTCCACTGGCTTTGGGGGACTTCATTTACTTATCTGGAAAAAAAGCATAAGGGAAAACACAAGAGCCGTGTTCAAAAATCTTTTATGTTCTCAGCATTGGAACATTTTCTATTTTCTCGTCAAAACTCTTTTCAATTAAAATGTTGTGAGTAGTTCTGACTCTTGGCTGTTTTTATCATAAATAGTTCCAGCGTCAAATTTGCTACTGTATCTCCAGAAGAGCCTTTAGCCTAACTTTTTTACTTTTAACCACTTAAGTTGTCCAAGACCTCACTCATTTTTTCTGTGCCTCTCTGAAATCATGTGCTGATGGACCATGGGAACAGCCAGCTGCAGGTGGCTCAGGTGATGGAGTTTTGCTGGGAGCAAAGGTGACCCATAAACAAGTGTAATATTCATAAATTTTACCCTCCTTGCCTTCAGATATATCTAAGAAAAAAAGTCTTGGCTTGTGGTAGGGATCCAAAACCCATCTTTTTCCAAAGTGGCCTTTGAATCTGTGTTCCTCCAACAGTCACCTTGGAGCACAAAATAATAAATCTTTGCAAACCCTCTGATTTACAGGGCTTTGTTGAAGCCCTCTGGGGAGTCCCCGTGTGAAGTTCTGCTCTCATCTTCTCCATCACGGCTGCGAGGGAGCTGGTAGCTGCTTTTGGTGGTAACCCAGGGAAACCACACAGTCAAATAATTTGAGGGACGACTTGGCAAAAGTGAATCACGTCAGCAGGAAGCTCAGCAGAGCCAGGGGAGCAGCTTTCCATGCAAGAGTTTTAGGAAGAGTCACAAACTTGAGAACTGGGTTCTGCTTTTGTGTCCCTTGGTTTTTCTGGTCCCTTCCCCCATGTCTCTCCCACACTCTTGTCTGGAAGGAAGAAGCAAACTCACAAAAGGCTGAATTCTCTGTCTCACACAAAGTCTGATTTTTGTTGAGCTAACTGTGACGCTGATAGCTGCATCATTTTCCCTTCAATAAGTTTGATTTAGTTCCCATAAATTTCCATTTATCTTCCCACGAGCTTATGAAGCCCTGTCCCCAGTTTTGCTCCATCTCCCGTGTCCAGCAAAGCCCTGCATAATTTTATTGATTCCTATTTCATTAAAATCACCTTTGGCAGTAGAGAGCCAAGAGAAGGGTGGGATGAACATCATCATTAGAGAGCCAGGGAGGCTTCGTGCTGGGGCAGGGAAGGACCCCAAGGCCACCAAGATGGGGGCAGTGCCCCGGGGACAATGGAGGTGTTGTACCTCTGAGGACTGGGTCAGTCACAGAGGTGTCTCTGCCACGTCTTGGCATCCATCAAGTGCCTGTGGGGGTTCAGGGTCTCAGCAGAGGTTTCTGCTGGGAGCTCAACCTCAGGTGACATCTGTGTTGTCACTGTCCTGCTCAGCACAGCCAGAGAAGAGTGATTTGGGTCTCTGGCTGTCACTGTTCGGGCAGTGCTGGAAGGGAAGGCTGTTGTTCTGTACGAGACAAAGCACGATTTGGTCCTGAGGACTAATCCCATCCCACGGATGTCGCCAGCCTGGTGCTTGAGCAGCATTTAGGATTGCACTGATTCCGGGAGTGACAGCGGCATGGAACTGGGTTAGTGTTTCATTCTGTCCTGCCGCTGGCAAACACTGCAGTATTGGATTTTCTTTTTTTTTTTTGTTTGATGAGGATTTAGCACACAGTCACGGGGTTTGTGGTGTTGTGTTTGTGTGGGGTTTTTAGCCTAGAGAGCAGCCAGGGCTAAGCCTTTCCATGCTGAGCAGCTGTGGGCCCCTGCACTGAGCTCATTCTGCCCATCGTGGTGCTGGGCTCTGGTGGGTTCCCTCTGGTGCAAACACATCCATTTTGATGGAGAGGAGAATCAGACTGAACCATCCTGGTGAGAGCAGAGATGAGACCAGACCCCTGTGCTTGTGCATCCAAACAGCCTTGAGTACAGGATTAGTGTAGATCCAGCATCACACAGACTGTGCTTTCCACAGTGAGCCAACATAAATCTGAGACTTTCAGGTCAAAAATGAGCCTGCACACTCTCTAAATCTTCCCTCCTGGGGCCAGAGTAGTCTGTAAAGATCTGTAAAGCTCCAAAGCCTCCCATGGGTGTTCACTGACAGCTGTAGCCACTTTAGTCCACTGATGTTAGGAGACATAGTAAAAAATCCCGTTAAACACCTCTACAAGTTTTCCTGCTCCTGAACTTTTGAATATGTAGTCCTGGGATCCCAGACCCGCTCCTCTTGAGAAAGTGGGAAATTTTTCACTGGCTTTGAAGAGTTGTTGGAGGCACCAGCTCCAGCGGTGAGCAAAGTCATCTGCAAATGAAGTGCTGCTGCACTGATGTGCACAGTGTGCTGGGCTCCCAGCAAGCAGCTCGACAAAAAACAGGGAATATAAAGGGTTTGCTTAGGTAGATTGGCTTTTCTATCCTTTATGTACTTTGGGACTTTGTGTTTGCAAATAATTCTTTCAACAAATTAAAGCATTCTGCTGCTGGGGGAAATACTGATTTTAATTTTTTTTACTATATGAGAGTTTTGCTACAAATCAAGACAGGGAAAAAATCTTTAAATATAGCCTTTGATAGAAAGTATGCAATATTCCCACTTCTACCATAACAGTTCCTAAAAGGGAAAGTCAATGCTATTCTAGCCGATTTCCCAAGCTCTTTAAAAGACTTCACAATGCAATTATGGAGTGAATCAAGGCTTTTAAGAAAGCTCGGAAAAGACTTTTAGAGTTCAGCGAAATTATATCAAGCAAGTCTAATTCATAGCTAGGGCAAAATTTAGAATGAAAACCGATAAATCCTGACTCTCAGGTGACGGAGTGAAACATTTCCAGAGTTAAGTGCTGCATTTTGCTGATGTGCAGACACTGCTCAGCTGTGGGGAAGACGGGCATTCTGCAGCCAGAGCCGCAGAAATTGGAGTGAGGAGCTACAGGGTTCATTTCTTAGTCTGACCCGGTAAATCGGAGCAATCATTTCACCCCTGTGTGCACCGGCTCAGCGCGGCTGCACTGTGAAGGTTAAATAGCTGGTCTTTGCTACTTAATGATCTGTCTCAGCCGGTGGAGGCAACTCCGAAAGATAACTCTTCCTTACGTGCAGGAGGCCGTGAGACCTTTTAGAAGCGTAGAAAACTGCTCTATGCTCAACAAAAGAGGCCATTAGCAGCTTGTAGTGGTGGGGTGTATCTAGGAGTTCACTCAGCCCGCAGAGGAGCTCTGTTATCATTACCAGCACAAACCGGAGACGATGTTCTCACCATGTGGGCAGAGACAAAACCCAGCTGGTACTTTTGCTTAACACGTGGAGCTCCGGAGCACAAAGCTGTACGGAGACTTGGTCCATCCAGAGAAAACCTGGGCAACAACAGCGCCTGTCTTCACCAAAAGAGGACTTCCTGCTTCAGATTTATGGACAAAAAAAGTGAAGTGCAGCTGCTCCCATGTGCTTATGCACTGCTCATTTCTTTTACAGATTCCCTGTAGCATCTTGGGGCTGTGGTTGGGTGACTCCCATTCAGCTCCAGCATTTCTGAACCCCTCCAGAGCAGAGAGACCACAAATCTGCACTGGACAGCAAACCTGGTCCACCTTGGTGATGGTCCAGCAGGGGGGATGGGTGGAGAGGGGATGTGTCCATCCCAGCAGATTGAGAACCTGTCTCTAGATGAGGTTTTACAATCTGCAGAGGGACCTGTCGTTGGCGTGGAGTGCAGGGTTGTTCTGTGTTGTACATCACTGAGCTGAAAGATAAGTGGCTGTCTGAGGGAGAAGTCAGCCTGCCTTGGAGCCCTCCCAGTGAGTAAATTCCCTCTTGAGTTTTGTAATTCCATCTTTTTGTCATTTTATCACTTTTAATACAATTGCTTTCACAGCAATTTGCAGCACGGTTTAATCCTTGTCAATATTTTGAAATTCTAAAAACTTACAGGGCTTTTGATTTGTTCCACACTCACCTGGGTGATGTGCTGAGTCTCCTCCTGAGCTATATGGCAGAGAGGAAGAGCTCCTGGGCTTAGCAGAGCAGCTGCCCATCCCACCATGGCAGCCTTGCAGATGTGCAGGCAAACCCTACACGTGCCTGTTTCCCTGGGCTGCCCTTTGCCAAGCTCAGTTCCACTGAGGTTTCTAAACAGCCCAAAAGCTTTGCTGCATTTGACATGAACTGTGACTTCTACTTGATTCAATCACTGCTTAATTTGATCCTCCATTTAATTTTATCAAAACTGTAGTAATCAAATAATTTGTACTAAAAACATTATGACTTCCACTTGTTTATTCTGATCAATTTTAATCCTTTACGGCACAAGGTTTATTTAACTTAGTTATGAGGTAACAAAATGCTGTCATTAAATCTACAAGGAAAAGACAGAAGCCAAAAAAAGATAGTTAAAAAGATCCCAAGGAGTGCTCATAAAGCAGGAAAAAGACAATAACACAGTGTTATTTAGAAGTCACACTATGCACGGTGAAAGCTAAGCAGCATCCTGCTGGTTGTGAGATGAAAAGATCAATAGCATGTTTCAGTCGAGACGTTTCTGGCAATGAACTGCACTGAAAAGGGGAAAAGAATGTAATTAGATATGAATGATTTTGCCCTTTTTGGGTGTTGACCCACGTGAATGAACGTGCGTCAGCGGTGCTTGAGTTCTCCCTCTGAGCAATAAACCTTCAAAACCAGCTGAGTAAGAGGAGGGAAAGATTTCCGCTGCAGGCTGTTCCTCTGTTGCTTTGAGCAATAAACCCCAACCTCCTGCTCCGCTGATCCTATCCCTGACTGTGCCCCATCTCTCCCCTGCAGGTCAACACCTTCATCTCCTTTGTGTTCCCCATGGTCGTCATTTCCGTGCTCAACACCATCATCGCCAACCAGCTGCTGGTGATGTTCAAGCAGGCGGCCCAGGAGAACCAGGTGTGCACCATCGGTGGGCAGCAGACCATGCTCAGCATGTCCATGGAGCCCAGCAGAGTGCAAGCCCTGAAACACGGCGTGAGGGTCCTGCGTGAGTATCCCTTCCTTCGGCAGGGAACGGCTGGAGGTGTCTGAGTAAATGTGGCTTGAAGAGTAACAGGCTGAAATTGGTAAACACTTCCACCCAAAACACCCTCTCCTTTTGTCTTTGCTTGTTGGTTTGCAAAACTAAGGAGCAGACCTGCTCACTCTGGAAAAGCAAATCCAACCCAGCATTTTAATGATTTCGTCGACAGCAATTTAAGCCTTGCCTGTATTGTTTCACTACTTCCCTTCTTCTGCGGAGCTTTGGTTCAGACAGAGCTTAAATAAAAGTTCCTGCACTCAGGAATTGAGCTGTACTGCAAAACACTGGATATCTTGATTAAATAAGCTGAGGAAAAGACCAAAGAATCTGGTAGCTTAAATTTACAGCGGATAAAGCAAAAGCTGTTCAAAAGTAGTACCCAAAACAGCTAACAAAGTGTGCCCATAGTGGTTTTAAACATGAGATGGGGAGAGTTCGTTAGCAGGAAGTTTCCTGATGTTCTGGTATTTTTAGAAGGGTTTGGGTTAGAAGGGACCCTAAAGTTCACCTAGTCCCAAACCCCTGCCATGGGCAGGGACATCTTCCACTATCCAAGGTTGCTCCAAGCCCTGTCCAGCCTGGCCTTGGACACTTTCAGGGATGGGGCATCTTGGTATTTGAAGTGCTTTGGCCCAGCCCATGTTTCCAACAACGAGAGAAATCCCTAGAGAAGGCACCAGGAACTTCCATGACATTTTTCCAGCTGTTTTTCACAAGGAATGCATCCCATGCATCACTCCTGGCCCATGCCCTATGTGAGCCTCCGCATGCATCCCAGCTTCCAATACTGCTCTGGGAAACACATACTGACAAAAAGGAAAGAAAAACCCCGAGGACATTGTTGGACTGTGTTTGTTTACTGTCTCTGCACCCCAGCGAACTATTATCCACGGGTGGGTGAGGGGGGAGCCTTGCTTCCCCACGGAGCCTTCAAGGACTCTGCTCCTTGCTATCCTTTTCTGTTTTTTAACACTTCTGCCTGCTGCCATTAAGTGAGAAGCTGCCTTTTCTCACTCGTGCTACACCACCTCACACCTCTCTCTCTCCTTTTAGTATTGTATCCTCTTTGATCATCAACAAGAGAGCGCTCTTCATGAATAATAAGAGAAAAACCTAAATTTACACCTGGCATCCCTCAGCACTGGAGGAAGTGCGCCCGGCACCCACAGGTCCGCATCTCCTCTGAGGCACTGAGAAACAGCCCTTCTCTTTCTGAACAATAAGCATAATTTTCTTTTTCATCTTCTTCTGCTTCCTCTTTTTCTTCTCCAGGCAAATTTTTGGGTTTGCTGTGTACTGCAAAAGCTGAGAATATTTGGCAAAAGCGAGGGTTTCAGTCTGGAGCCTGGGATGGTTCAAAAGTGGGTCAAATGTGGCACCACGGGGCCCCCTGGGCAGCAATGCCCAGATATTCCAGGCATCTCCTCAGAGCCACCCCGGCAGCAGGACTGAGCTCCCCTCCCTGCTGGGAGGGCAATGAGAGGGCAGCTGCTTGTTGCATTTCTCTGCTGAGGAAGATCCAGCAAACAAAAAAATCCTCCCTCACTTCTGTCTGTGATTCACTCCACCGTGCAGAAACGCTCTCTTTATCTAGCAAATGGGAGTGAAATCCTGCTGCGTTTCGGTTTTTCAGATGCACTTGATTACTGGAGGTGCTTGATTCACACTCACTTTTGTCACCTGTTCCTCATGAGTTATATTTTAATAACCCAGGTCTCTGAGCTGTCTGAAAAGTGGCAAAAAATACACAAGGATGCACATGATTTATCCTGGCATCCATGACAGCCAAAATCACGAACAGACTCTGGGCTCATTTATGGAAGAGGGTGGGAAAAGAAAAATTACACTTGTGCCCCTTTATAAAACTGTTGGCACAGAATCAGAGCTTCATGAGGGTGAAAGTATTTTCCTTTTCCAAAAGTGAACTTTGGCCTGAAGTACAGAGAAGGCTGATCTAGCTTTAAGGAGGAAGTGTTTCAGAAATTGTAGAAGTGATTAGAAAATAATTTTTTGTGGTTCATGGCGTGCAGAGCTGTTGGATAAGATCAGAGCAGCAAAAAACTTCCTTGCTCCAAATGTACTGAGATTAAGTATTTGTTTACACTGAAATAAGAGCTAAAAGTGGCTAGGCTAGCAGCCTCATTCAAAACAGCCACAACAGTGTTTTCCTTCTCTTTGGTAGCATTTGTGTATTTTCTTGGCTCTGTCTGACTTTGGTCATGTACAAAATAATGAGAATGATCAGGATCAAGGAATGTGTCAGGCCTGTTGCCTGGGAGCCACCTCATTAAGTCAGTAAGCATGACATTTCTGATTGTAATTCCCTCTCTGCTGTCAGCGTTCACCAGGTGTGAGGATACAAATTCAAAGAGCTACAGCCACTGGCAGCTTCCCAGCTTTTTTCTGAGGATAACAAGGCAACCAGTTCTGTTGTTAAAAATACCTTCCACCAAGAGATTTCATACCCTCCTTCATCTTTCCAATTCCTTCCATTAAACCACCTCCAATTTGTGTTGCTGTTCCTTGGCTGTGCTGGAGCCCTGGAATGCCGAGTGTCCCAGAGCTGTGTGATGCTTCACAGAAGTGTAAATATTCTCTGATCGCACAGCGTGATATGCCAATCACTTGATAAAATTCTAAATAATCCTTAAACCCTCGCATGCACAAACACACACAACAGAACAATCACAGAATCACAGAATGGTTTGGGTTGGAAGGGACCTTAAAGATCATCCTGTTCCACCGCCTGCCATGGGCAGGGACACCTTCCACTATCCCAGGTTGCTCCAAGCCCCGTCCAACCTGGCCTTGGACACTTCCAGGGATGGGGCAGCCACAGCTTCTCTGGGCATCCTGTGGCAGGGCCTCCCCACCCTCACAGGGAAGAATTTCCTCTTAATATCCACTCTAATCTTCCTTCTTTCTGTTTAAAGCCACTCCCCCTTGTCCTGTAACTCCATATTCGTGTTCCAAAGTCCCTGTCCAGCCTTCTTGGAGCTCCTTTAGGCACTGGAAGGCTGCAGCAATTTCTTCCTGGAGCCTTCTCTTCTCCAGGCTGAACAACCCCAATTCTCTCTGCTGCTCAAAAATCAGGGTGTACTTGAGCTTGGCTCAGGATGAAAGCTCTGTTCAGCCAAAATGTCTCCTCGAAATGGGACAGTTTTGCAACACAGACTGATATTCCCAGCAATCCAGCTGCTGCAGCCCCTTCCCCTCCAAGCAGCCCTCGGCACCTCCTGGCTGCCTGTCAGATCAGTTCCCACTTGGATGGAAGGAAGGCAGGAGTTATTGAATGGCACAGCTGAGCTCTGATAACGACATTGAGACAAATTGATGGACATCAAGGGGAGGCTTTGCATGTCCCTGGATGGACGTTGCTAAGCCTATTAAAATGTAATCAGTTCCAGGTAGCATTTGCTCTGTTACAGAAGCTGCTTAGTGAAAGCAATTATAAAACACTTAGAGGTTTAACCAATTAAAAGAATATCCTTCAGTCTCCCACAGCTGGCTGGGTGATGCCTCAGTAAAACACTTTCTAGCAGATGAAGTAAAGTCGCATTTTTTACTGAACGTCTGTGAATTTTTAAATTATGATTATGGGGCCTCTGCATTTTGTCAAGTGATACAAGACAAAGGCCAAGAATTAATAATGTATCCATGTATTTCATTAACTTGTGCATTCATAATTCCCCTTCTGAACAAATACTTTGAAGAGTCCATTCATTTCTCCTCACCAATGCTCCAAGTCTGAGTTATTCATTTCAGGAGGAGAATATTACCATGAGATTTAGTATAACCAGCCTACAGACATTAATAGCAAATAGCTCATACTTTGCAGCCACAATACACAGAAGAACACCAATCTGAAATTCCTTAAACAGTTGTATTTCATAATTCCTATATTCTAAGGCAGATTTATTTGTTCATGAATCATTTCTTTTCAAGAAAGGAACGAAATTCATGGCAGTTTGTATCTCTAATAAAAAGTCTGAACAACTCCAAGTGGAGTTCAGCAAAACCCCTGTGGCATTAAGCTTGAGTGGAAGCTGATTTTAACAGCTGAAGTGTCACACTGAAATTTGAGGGGATGAATTACCTATTTAACAGTTGTATATATTTCCCAGAGATGTTTGTAGTTGTAGGTTTACTTTGCTGTCTGCCAAGTGAGATAAAACGAGCAGAATCAGAGTGCTCTATAAACACCCTCAGAGGAGCAAAAAGCAGGGGGTGGCTGCACCTCTTGGGGCAGAGAGTCTCTTTTTTCCCCTCTCCCAAGACATGTCCCTTTGCTGGCACCACAGCTCAGGCTGGCACAGCATTCCTGCTGGGATGCAGGCTCTCGTGGCTGCATCTCTGCAGAAAACTCCGAGATTTGCCATGCCCTGAAAGCAGATTTTCTAGGTGTTAAGCCATGACAATGTGAGTGTTTAAAAAGTTAACTAATGTGATTTTAAACACGAAGGGCTTTAGTCACTGTAGAAGCATGCAGTGAATACAGCTCTGAGGTCCCTTTGATGAGCAGAAACTGTTCTGGGAGGAGCAAAGGACTCGTGAAGCTCAAAACTGGAGGGGAAAGAAGAAAGTGCTGCAGAGGAAGCCAATTCAGGTTACGCCTGATCTCAGCAAATAGAAAGAGCCTTGAGCCTGGTGAGGATAAGATGGGATCCCTTATCTACCTTTCAAAGTGGAAATTTTCTTCCTTTCTTCTTCCTTCTCCTCCAAACATCCAGACATCCCCAGGGGAAATGGCATGAATGAAGTTTAAATGGAATAAAGCAACCTCTTCTCTAATTTCCAAAAGAATAATTACCTTAGAAGGAAACTTGGGAAGAGACCCCAGTTCGCTTTGGGACAGCAGTAATGTGCTGCTTGCTAGAGCCTTGGGCCAGCTTCAATCTGTATTTTCTGCCTTGCTTCTTATGGATGAAACTGGTGCCAGGGGATGATTTAACCACTGGCGTGAGGTGGGGCAGGAATCCACATCTGTTTTCAAACCTCTCATCTGAAGCCATTAAAAATCAGGACTGGAGAATATATTCTGAGAGAAATATGTTGATTTTGAATGCCAAAAGGTTTTTCCATTCACTGTGCTGTCTCACTTCCACTAATGAAGAAGAACTTAAAGTTTTTTCAATAATATGTTCAAGAGCACTAGGGGACGGTATCCAGCAAATGCTGTGTGTTTTCAGTGGTGCCTAAAGGAGCTGAGGACTTCCCAGGCTCATTGTTACTCCCAGTTTCTTCTTTGCTCTCCTGAATACTCCTGGTGCATGCTGGTGGCCCACAATCCCTGCCGATTGTTATCGACTTTTATGGAAATCCTGTATTCCACAGCCTTATGACCCAAATACCAGCATAAGTAGTTTTAATTTTACTGGGCTCATACCTACTCTGGCAGCTCCTGCAATCCCTACTTTGAGGCCTGATATAAATATTGCCTGTCAGGTAGAACATCATGTTAATATAAACAGCACCTCGAGGTTTAATGAGGCAGTGCCAGCTGTGCCTGCACTTGGCCCAGCTTGCACCACCCCTCATACCAAACAGCACTTTGTGAGAGGTTCTCTTGTAATGGCATCAACTAAATTAGTATATAAACCCAGGATTTCGGATAGACAAGGGTTGTTTCTCCAAAAACCAGCATTACTTTGGCACGAGCCCCATAACCCGTTGTACACCTCTTCAGTACCGGCTGGTGTGTGTGCTCCGCTTGGGCTGTGTTGGGGATGAGTCTGAAACACGGAACAGGCTGAGAGCTGTTGTTCAGGTGGGTCAATACCTCCCCAAACAGCTCCTGCCTTTGCTCAGGAATTTCACCGTGCTGTTCCACATCTGTACATGGCTCAGCTCCCCTTCAAACTCAGAGAAAAAGAAATAAATTGGTTGAAATAGTCGGGACAAAACTGTTAAGGATCTGAGCTTGTAGGGAGGCCCTAGCCTCAGCAGAGCTGGTTGTAAGAAGGAGCAGCATCCCTTTTCTGCCTCTCCTGGAGCGAAGGGAGGACAGGAGAGAGGGATACCCCCGCCGAGGGCACCCCGGGGCCGCAGGGCTGTGACTCAGCACTCGCAGAGGGGATGGAGGAGATGCAGTGAGGAGGAGAACGCCGGCCGAGTGCTGTGTGCCGCAGCAGCTCCCGGGTGCCCCGTGAGTCAGCGGCCGCGGCTCCTCACCCATCGCTGTCCCGGGGCTCTGAGTCACTCCCGGCCTCACACGGCCCCACAAAGGCATGGGGGCTGAAAACCCCTCCTGAGCATCGCTCCTGTGCTCAGGCAAAGCAGAAAAACCGTGGGGTTCTTACTGGTGATGCCCTGCCCTGTGCACATGCTCACCCAGAGGTTGTCCGGGAGGAGGGCACTTCCCAGCCCAGGAGACACACAAGGCAAAATAAAATACCCGGTGTGATCTAATAGAATTTAACTTCCAGGATTGCTCCCACATCCAGTTTAGGCTGAGAATCAAGGCTGGCACAGTTTAAATCTCCTGTGCAATGAAAAAGATGTCACTCAGAATTGATGTTTCTCTCTGCAGGACTTCCTGAAGGAAAAACAAACCGGGGCTCGTCCTCTGCCACTCTTCCTTCCTCTCCCCTTCTTCCTTGGCATGCAGTTCAAACAGGCAGAGAATAGAGCCATTATAAGACAAAATAGAAAGGCACAGGATGTAATAATTCAGAGTTTAATACACATTTAAATTGGGAGTTAGATTTAGGAGGGAAATGAGGGCATACAATGGTGGAAGCATCATTCCCTGCCACCCCTGGCACACTGGGGTCATCTTGCTGGGGTCCCACCTCCCCTCCTCAGCCCTGAGGTTTGGCACCTCATTTGCTCGAATATGGGAAATATCAGAAGCTCGTGGAGCAGCTCTGCTACTATTAGAACCTTATTGAATTAATTAGAAGTGAGGGATGTGTCTGGTTTATTTTTAGTTCAAAAAATAAAGACAGGAAATCTCCAACCTCACAAACACCATCCTGGACAGTCACCCCATCACACATTGAGTCAAACCCTTCCCCTGCAGTGCTCAGCTCCAGCAGGCTGACCTGCTCCTTCTTACTCCACCAAAAGAACCCATGTGTCAAGCTTTTGATGATGAAGAACACATCCTAGGAGCTCATAACAATAATAAAAAATCATTTTGGCAGCCACTTTGCTCAGGATTTGTTTTACAGCTCAACCATTTTGACAGGCAGGTGCTCAGGGAAGAACAAAACATCAGGAAAAGGCAACAGGCATCTGGAAGAAAAGGATATTTCCCTCCTGTATTAGATGAAAGTTAACACAGTCTCATGTTTCATATTCTTCCCAGGGGAGAGGACCCAAGAGGGCAGGATTGCCGCCCTAAATCTGCTTGATCCCTTGTATGATAAAATGAAAACATACGGATTAAGGGTAACAAATTCAGGTCGGGATCCCCTAATCTGTGCAGCACAGAACTGCACAGTGTGCCACCCAGCTGGGACTTCCAAATCAGACCATAAGTGTTTCCAGTGCACTTCACATGTTTAATGGAGTTTTAATTGCAGAGTGATTGCGTGTGATATTACAGAATTATCACAGATTACATAATTGCTGATGTTAAGCAGATACTTCTCTCAATATGTGTTTTTGTTACTATAGATCCATATTATTTGGCACAGTATTGCCTGAGCAGCAGAAGCAGAGATCATTTACCAGGAGAAAACCACTTTCCTTTAACGTGTTGGTAAATTTAACAAGCAGATGTGTGAGATTCTTATAATTGGCTGTCGAAAGAATCCGGATCCTGCCGTACCTAAGGAGCTGCACACAGGGGTGAGCAGCTGAGAAGTGCCAGTGCATGGAGGTTTCTGCAGAAATTATGATGTGCCTGAATGAACCTGTGTTTGGAGCCATTTGGGAAGCTGCTTTTGCAGCCTGAAAATCCAGCTAATCTTCTGCAGGCGCTGGGAAAGCAGATGGGCTGAGATGTTGGCTCGTTCCCGCTGGCCCGAGGCTGACAGATGGAGGGGGAGAGGCTAGAGAGTGTTGCTTCTCCTGTGGCCCCTGGGAGGGATCTCCAGGAGAATCATGAAGGGACTGCTCCATCCAGGGGCGAACCAAAGGTCCATCCGACAGAGAAATTAATTTCTGGAGGTGGCTAAAAGCGGGTGCTCAGAAATGTGAAGGAGCAAGGCAGGCATCCATGCTCCCAGCGAGCTCCCCAGTGGATCTCCCACTCCTCCTGTGCCACATATCATGCAGGGGCTCTCCCATCAAAGTCCCATCAAAGTTCCCCAGGGAAGGATCAGACACAGGTCAAATTCATTCACTTGCTGGCATCTGAAGGGCTGCAGGCTGTCTGGTGATGAATTACATCTGTGTAATTTCAAACTGGTTTTGGCCAGAGAGCAGCCAAAAACAGCTTGGAAAAATGAATTCACTTAGACAAGAGAATAAAAACAGACTCTCTAGCCTTCTTTCCAAAACATGTCCCTTCAGTTGCTTAAATCTTTAGTGGATAAATGGCTTTTGCAGCATTCCTGGAAGGTGCTGTCATGCATCATGCAGGCTGATGCTAAAGGAATAGAACCTTCTCCATTGTTAGCTGTGTGTTTAATGGGAGAGGGAGCTCATGGAGTTGGACACCAGGCATTATTTAATCTCTGCTCTCCTGTGCCTCTTGGTTCAGCATCAGTGACAGGGAGATGCAACCACAGCCAGACATGTTCCACCTAGAGTGCATTCTCCAAGGGAAACACATCTTCCGTACATCTTCTCCTTGAGTTACGACATGGTCCCTGTGGGATGACAGTGTCTTGGTTTGGGACATATCCACATAAATATCTTCAATCCCAAGGCAGAAGAAACCCAGCCTTTGGCTCCACGTGACAAATCCACCTTGCACTTGTGGTACCTCACTCTGGAGCAGAGCTTTGCTGCTTCCCAGGCCCTTACAGGTCACATAAAGGACAAGAGTGATGCGGCCCTTGTTGTCTGTAGAGCAAATTTGGGACCAAAAATTAACTTAATTATTTTATTTAGTCTTTATTTTCTTCTTGCCTTTTATTATGTTACGTTTTAACTGAGATTTCTTTATTTCCTGCTAGGATTCTGCCAGAATCCTGCTGTTCTATACAGAGGTTGAAACATATATTACAAAAGGAAAGAAGTCTTTCTCTTGATTGCCTGATAGATCTGCTTTTTAATCCAGACCAACAAATGCGCTCTATCAACAGCACTTTTATGCCTCAGAGTTGCTGCATTTTATTTTCCATGGTTTGACATCCCTCAGAATCTGGAAAGGAAAAAAGCTGTAGTGCCTTTCTCTGCTTGCCCTTTAATTGATCATTTTTATTATGGCAAAGTCCAGACCCAAACACGCTGTAATCTCAGGTATTGCACAAATGTAGAACAAAAGGACGAGCCCTGCCACCAGAAAGAGCAGTTTAATGATGCTCAGCACTGTGGGGACTGTGGCCAGTGGCTCCACATAACAAACTAATGGGATTATGGTGTCCCTGGCTCCCTGTCTACCTGGATGAAAAACATACACCAACTGCCTCTGTGAATACCTTGGACAAGATACCCAGTGCCAGGAGGGCATGAAACACAGATGCAAACTGAGTTTCCTTTAAGCCAGTGTCTGAACTAGGCATCACCACTCCTTCATCTGTACCTTCTGTTGTTCCTGTGTCCCCACCCTGGTGCTTAGTGCTGTCTTCTATTACTTCTGTTTTGCTTGTTTTTACGGACATTTACAGGCTGGTTGTCCCTCAGGGTTATTAATTCTTTGCACTACAGCAATACAAGAATAAGTGGGGCTGCGGGAAAACAGGTTACAGCAATAAAACCCACGCAGACAGGTCCCTTTTTCACCCTGACGGAGAGTTGCTCACAGAGTTAAGGGCTTTTTTCCTGCCTTGCAGGTGCTGTGGTGATCGCCTTCGTGGTCTGCTGGCTCCCTTACCACATACGGCGTCTCATGTTCTGCTATGTCCCCTCCAGCCACTGGACAGAGTGAGTCACAACGTGGGGGACACGGTCCCCCCATGCCAGGACAGGGTGGGGGCTCAGGTTGGGGCTGGGGATGCCAGGGCACCCACAGTTGAGGAGATGGAGGTGGGGATCTGGGAACAAAGGTGTTTTCCAATCGAGGGGTTAAAGCCTCAAACTCCTAATTGCTGTCTTGGTTTTTTTCTTTTGGATATCTCAGTGTTTGCCAGCCAAATTAAGAGTCTTTGTTTAACCTAAGTTCCCCAGACACGGTGGAGGAAGCATCAGCTTGAACCAAAATGCATCATCAGCCCCTCCTCCTCCTCCTCCTCCTGTGGGCTGCAGCCAAGGACTCGCCCCTGCTGGCAGCAGCCATGGGGCTTCACCTCTGGCAGCCCTTGATGAAATCACTTTTGGACAGGGGGGTTGGTACACCCAGAGGGGATTTCAGTCTCCGTGCCAGAGATATCGATCCCCAGCCCCAAGATGCACCAGCTCCCGTCAGCACACAATTTAGCTCCACGAGGCCACATTTCCTCAGTGACAGGGGAGGTTACACAGGTGGGGGAATAACTGTGCTACTTACTGAGCCTGGGGTGGGTTATTTACTGGGTTTTGCAGGGAGTGGATCAAAATGAAATACCAGCAGTTGCTGCTGATCAGGAAATGCCCAGATTGTCAGAGGATTCCGGGAGAATTGCATGAACACACGTGCGCTGCTCACAGATGTGCAAAGGCACCCCAGGAGCTCCCTGCTCCTTTCTGAGGCACCAGGACAGGTCCCTCAGCAAAGCAACCACCAAACTGATTATTATTTTTATATATGTCATTAAGAGCTAATGCTGGACACACACCCAGGAAGCCTGAGATGCCAAGGGATGCACTCGTGTGTCTCCTCCCATGGTGGTACATCCCTGTTCTCCCTGAGATCGGGGCTGTTTCCTTCAAGGGAAAGGAAAAATCTACAATACTAAAATGCAGAACAACAACAAAAAACTAAATTTCCATTAACTCCAAACACAAAATACAATAAATTAGGATATTGCAGTCTACTGAATGGGACTGTGGATCCAGCCATAGTAAAATCCAAAATCTATCCACAGTCATGAAAGCAGAGCTCTAGGCACACACTGGGACAAACTCTCATTTCTCCTTTGCTTTCCTATATGAAAAGCACTTAAGGCAGTGTTCAATTACGTAGTGACTGCATTTGCTTTGAGCAAGAGGGGTAGAGAAGTCTGTCTACAGTTAGTGGGAATTTATGCATCACGGCCGCGTTCACATAATATTCTTTTCTTCTTTTTAAAACCATGAGTGATTTTAGGAAAACACTGAATTTACAGAATGATAGTGAACTATCAGTCTGGTGGCTAACCAAGAGTTTGCAGCAGCTTGGCATGTTCACTTACAAACGCATGTGCCTTGCCCCTGAAGAAGAGAAATTTTTCCAATATTAATTCCTCACAACTACATAGTGAAACTCTGCTTGTAAGAGCTGGATGGGCCGTGCAGTCCTTGGCAGTGCTGAGGGGGGTGGAGGGAAGGGCAATGTAGTCCAGCACTCCTCTATTTATCTTTTGTTAGACACTGCTCAGACTAGGAAAAAGGTCTGCAATTTTCACCAAGATAAATGATTCTGAGGAACATCTTGCTGAAAATGGGACCCATGTTGTTTACAAATGCTTTACCAGCTCAGGGCTGTTGTTCTCAGTTGGTCCAAGGAAAGATATTTCCAAAAGTGTAAAAGATAATTAAACATTTTCAACCAGTTCTAGTTGAAAACATTAAATTGTGGTGGTCAGGATGTGTTTCAGAAGCATGCTATCACCAGCTTTCCCCCAGAACAGGAAATGCTATCCTACATTACAGACAAACCCCAACCCAGGGAACCATTGAACGAGCTGATGCTGCTCTCACTGCCAGAGGGAGGAGAGAGCTGCATCTGTTACTGGAGTTTGGCTCTTCTGCAACCTCTGTAGATCAGAACTGCAGCCAAAAAAGTCAAGCTAATGTATATGTATGACACTGAAGCAAATTTCCATCTGGCTTCTCAGTTTCCAGAATGCCTGTTCCCAAAGAAAAAAAGAATGCACGACGTAAATATCACTTCTGGCCCCAGGGCTTAAATAAGTCTCTTAACTGCTGGTGAGTGGGGTAATATCTTCACAGAGGCATCTGATCCTTGACCAGTTCCAGCTGAAGTCGTGGATGGGTTTTGGTGGCTCAGGCACCACTGGTAAGCTTGTGTCTGCAGCCTAAAAAGGTTAGCTGGAAAGCCACTCATGTTTTTCTCTCCCTTGTGACTTTGAGTTCTTCACACTCAAGATTTTTGTCTTTCATCTGTTCTTCCAGTTTCCTTTACAACTTCTACCACTACTTCTACATGTTGACAAACGTCCTCTTCTACGTCAGCTCAGCAATCAACCCCATCCTCTACAACCTGGTGTCGGCAAACTTCCGCCAGATCTTCCTCTCCACACTCACAATCCTGTGCCTGCCGTGGAGGAAGAAGAAGAAACGACTGGCCTTCACCAGGAAATCCAACAGCATCTCCAGCAACCACACCTTCTCCAGCCAGGTCACAAGGGAAACTACGTACTGAAGCCAAAGGAGGAGAAGGAACGCAATTCATCATGGAGTCAAAACTTGAGAGAGGCCTCTGTGACTTTCATGCATGGTCTCCAAATTCACGTAACACAAATGTGTTTAGCAAAGTCATTTTTGTTGGGAAAATAGGCTTTGTTCTGCCAGTAACTTTGAGGTTATTTTCGAGCATTGGCCTTGCCTCTTGTGAGTAACGTCTACATGTATTGTAACTTCAGTCTGGCATAAATCCAGATGTGGTGTTAACTGGGAAGCCAAAATGTGTTCAACTTAGGCAAAACCGTTCTGCATTTCATCCTTTTCTCAGTGCAGAGATGCCATGTTCACATCCAAGGGTTTGAGATCACGTCTCCTGGTGGCACCGAGCAGAGAGTTTGATGAGGAGAAAGAAGCTTTGAACAGAAAGGGATGTTTTTGGAGAATGGACATGCTCGTTTGTGGGATGTTCAGTGAACGAGGAGTGAAAACTCAGGGAGCCAGGTGTTTATTTTAGAAATATATATCTCCATTGTGAGTAATACGACCGAGGTGCTCAAGTGAGCCGCTCTGGCTCCTTGAAATTAAATAAGAACAGACGATGCCTTACCTAGGCTGGGGTGGCTGTGGCCTGGGGAGTGGGGTCACCTTTGGCTTTAGGGCATCCACAGTGCCTGGCATTGGTACCACTGCACCGGTAAGAGCAGAGTCTCTGGCAAAGTCAAGAATGCAGAGGCTGTGCCCAGACGGAGTGCTGAAAATGAACAGAAATGGAAAATCTTTCTTTAGCCATACAGCCAAATCCTATTTTTTACCAGGGAGAACAGTTTGCTGGCCTGCATTAAGAGGTGAGAAAACTCTGAGCTCATTAGGGCTCCAGGCTGCTGAGATAAGAGAAATCTGCCCCAGTTCTGTGTGACCTTCAGATTTTTCCCATTCTTATTCCAGTTTTACTTGTTTCCTCACCATTTCCATGAGGCTAACATCTCCATTTACAGCAGTTGTAGGCAGCAGGTCCTCTTGTTCTACCTTTTCTTTTATTACTTTTTGCTACCAGATGTGTTGGCACACTGATCTGTACCCAAACATTCAGATAGTTCAAATGCAGAGCATAAGAAGGTCTAAACTGGGGAGTCTTGGCTCTAAACCCACTTTCCTTTAACAAGGCAGAGGAACAGAAACAAGACCTGAAAATTTTCTTTGGAATTTCCCAGCTGATCAGGAGAGGTAGCATGAGTTTTCTCCCATATGGTTCCACCTCTAACAGCCCACTGTGCGATACAGCAAATTGTTCCAGAGTCTTTAGTACCAAAATCACAGGGCTCTGGGACAAGCTAAAGGGCTTTTCCCCAAATGGCGACCTGCACAAACCTGGAACCTGACCAATCACCCTGTGCAACCTCTGCTGGTGGTGGCCTTGTGTCCCTTTTCGCACCACACATCATCAGGAGAGCAGGACTTGGCTCTATAAGGTGACAAGTAGAAGAATTGGCTCAATTCGGCTTTCTGGGCTTTGCCCATCCCATGTCACTCTTCAGCTAAAGAGCACCTGTGGTTCCTAATTGAAGCCACAGTGCTGGAGGTGTGGATTAACCCCAGTGAGGACCACACAATGATGGAGACCAGTTACTGAACCACTGTGTGACAACTCCTGCTGCAGATGTCGCATCATAGAATCACAGAACATGTTAAGTTAGAGGGGACTCACAAGAATCATCGAGTCCAGCTCCCTGGACTTGTGGTTTAAGTCCTGTTGGGCTCAGCACATAGAGGAATCACCCATTTGGAGGCATCTGCTGTGAGTTGTTGGTGATGACTGACTACTTTTGGGGCATTTATAACTAAGCAGCTGTACCCAGCTGGCCACCACAGCAGCCCATCAGCCACAGCCTCCAATCACACCTGCCAGGGATGGGAGCTGGTTTTAATGCCTAGTACAGAACCCCAGCAAAAGAAAGGGCTCAAAATAAAAGTCAGTGGGGCTTTAGTTTCTTCTGATTCAGCCAAACTGCAAACGCTGTTCTGTCATGCCTTCTTGTGATTTCTTGCCCTGGTTGTACCAAGCAGAGGGCAGAGATTATATTTGACCAAGCACTTTTGTTGCTCATGGACTGTTGACTCCTCTTCAACAAGGAAAACAGGTAGTGGCACACAAATAAATGAAATGAAACAAACAGGCGTAAAGGAGACCGATCTCTTCAGAAGGAAATCTGTGAGAAACCAGCAAATATTTCTGTGTATGGTGTGTGTGAAATGGCTTGGGCAGATTGGAAGAAGAATCTCTAGAAGACCTGCTCATCCTGCCCTGTGGGAAAATCCAGGTACCATGAACAGGAGAGGGGAAAGGCCTGCCTTGAGAGAAAGAGGAGTCTTGATGTCACACATTTAACATCGGCCTTCCAGGCAAGACACTTCAAATGTTTCTGGAGGACCCAATTTTTTTTACTTCACCTCTAAATACAGTCAGCAGCTGGGAGGGGCTTTCTGAAACCTCCCACGGTAGCTGTAATGACGTTGCTTTGACTTCCATTGCAATTTAACGCCCTGCATGTCTCATTTGCTTTTGAAATATTAAACATTATTACTACACTTGTTCAACACCAACCTGCTGAAATGTGCTTGATTATCTTAGGAAACACTGTACAAAACTTATCGTTTCACATAAAATGCTTGGTTTAGATCTTCCCTACTGAGATACACTGGCAGCTTACGGAATATTTGATCACAGCTCAGAGAAACTGGCAGGTTTATTTTTGGTTTGACATGACAGTGGGAGAAAGCTGGAGTAAAAGTGAACCTACCACAAACTCCTTCCACAGTGTTTGCTGGGCCACTGGAGTGCTGAAGAGCTGGGGGAATTTGGGGGATTTATCCGAGTGGTTTGCTGACTTCTACAGCTCTGTTCTTGCAGTTTAACAGGAAAGCAGACCTGGGTCCATGGCCTTAATCTGAGATTGCAGCTCAAAGCTACCTCTTCCACTGGCCAAATCTGACAACCTTGAGCTGAGCAGTGTAAGCTACGGCTGGTTTCATCCTCTCTTCCCTCCTCACCTAATTTTGCTATATTCAACTTGGAGATGCAAAGAAGTGAGGATAACTCACTGCAAACCCCCACAGTTTCCAGAGAATCACTGGAGAGTTTGGGTTGGAAGGGTCCTTAAAGCCCATTGAGTTCCAAACCCGTGCCATGGGCAGGGACACCTTTCCCTAGACCAGGTCTCTCCAAGCCCCATCCAACTCAGCCTTGTAAAGGAAAGCTGATACAGTAGAGAAGAAAAAGGTACAAACTGCCCCATATTTACCAGAGAAATGGTTCTTTACATGTCTTTTAACAATGGTTGAACTTCTAACCCAAAAAGTTTTTAAATTTAATCTGGTGTGAATGGTTTTCGCCATTAGACAGAACACAAATTCCCATCCGTTGTGTCCCTGTCTTGGCTGAACTCTTCAGCGAAGCAGAGGTGAGTGCTGGGGCCTCTGCTCATCTATGCAAATTCCCTGTGTTTGGAACTGTTTGTTTTGACTAAAAAAAGAATAAAATCTGTGGAACCCACAGATGTGAAGTGCTGCCAGATGGATTCTGAGAAATTCCCCTCTGAGGAGAGTCTATCAAGTGACCTCTTCAAATGTTATTTTGAGGTTTTGTTTCTCTTCACAGTGCTCTTGCCAGAGCCATCCATTTGGCAGTGTGAAATCAGGTTTATAAAGTCATTTTGCTATTCAGAAATTTCCCCCAGACAGGACTTTCTCACCACAGGCCTGGTCCATCAGTGTTGGAATGCTCTGCTGAGCTTGTCTTTTTTTGCAAGGTGCATGAGACCTCACTTCAGCGAGCTTTTCAGGAGAAAACTCAATGGAAAACCAGCGAGAAGGGTGAGCAGGGCGTGTGCTGTAAACGCGACAATAGCAGGACCTTTGCATTTCTAGCATCCAGCATTCAGTGAAACAATCCCCGAGTGTGCTGGAGCTGCAGACAGCTCGTGCTGCAGGTTTGAGCCCATCATCTGTGCAGCTGCATCGCTGCTGCCCTTGGGCAGGGACAGCAAATACCCCCAGGGCATGGGAGCACCTCCCTGTGCGATGCTGTGAGTCTCAGTCCGGTGTCCTCCTGGCTCTGTTGTTTGGTGACTCTTCAACCAAAGCTGTATCTGCTTGAGCTCTGTCTGGTTCTTCACATCACAGCTCAACCACTCTACCTGTTCTCAGTCTGGGTTTGCTTAGTACGAAATCAGAAATTGCTGATCCAAAATCTCACGATGCTGTGTCCTGGCTTTGTGATCCAGAGTCCTTCCCCAGCTGATAGTCCTGCACATATTGTATTTATGGCAAATATTTTTTAAAGTGCACCTTTATTTTTATTTTTTATTTTATTCTGAGACACAAAATGTTGATGTGCTTTATTTTCTGTGGCCTGTTGCTCAATGGGGAAAAAATGAATGTTAAAATTGTGTCTGTGTCTACTTTGTAATATTTTCTGCGACAAAGGGAAGGAAGAGGGTGTGGAATCCTCCTGTGTGGCAATGGGAAACACTCTTTCAGTGTAACATGCTATTATTGATACTGTATTTACTGATCGAAGTGTAATGAAATGGTTATTTCCTGATATAGCCTTTGTACTGTATGGTATTTTATTTTGTCATTTATTGATCCTAAGAAATAAATATCCAAATCTAAGGCTTGCGCTGCTTTTGCTTGAAGTGGCAGGTGTGCCTTTATCACACAGCCTGGTTGTCAGCACAGGCACCCTGGCTGGGGTCTAAACTGGTGAAATCCCACTGGCCTTGAACTGGGATTTGCAGCTTCTCTGCAGAAGGGCCCTGAGTGCTCCCTGCACTCTGCAGCACAGACAGCATCCAAACATCAGCTGCTGCTCTGTCTTCAGGTCAGCAGACAAATAGGGGAACTAGTTAGGTTTGAAGGACACTCCCATCAGTGATGTTTGCCCTGAAAAATCCTTCCTGAGAGTTGTTAAAAGCATCAGCTCTGTGCTGTCCTGCTCTGCTGCTGGGCACAGCAATGGAGAGCATCCGGCCCATCCAGGGCGTGGAGCATGTGGAGTGCAGGAGCCTGAAGTGTGGGAATGGAGATCATTTATTTTTCTGAAACAAATGTAATTTTGTGGGGACAGAATTCTTTGGTATTACCCGTGATATTAAAGTGTCCTTACACTAAATGAGCAAAAATCAGTCACCTCCGTCCTCCCTGCAGCTCCTGGTTAATGTTCTGTTGTACAATAGCTGAGCTGAGCCATAAAATCTTCATCGTTTTTAACCATTCAATCCTTTTGTTTTGATTTCTGGTAGAGGGAAATGTTGCTTGGAAAGCAGCAAGAGAATAAATCTTAAATATTTTGAATCATTCACACCTGCAAAATCCATCTTCTAAAACCTAGCTCAAATGCACTGCCTCTCCAAAGGCTTTTTGGTGCTGCTTCCAGAGGAGAAGAGCAGGAGCCTCTATTGTCCCTACTCCATCAAGTATTAAAGGATCAAAATCATGTATTTTATGGATCCTTTTATTTGGTATTCAGCCCTGCTCTGCTCAAAGGTGTATTTTCAGTCTGCAGCTCATGTCTTCAGCAGTGGAAATCCACAGCACGTGGCAGCATCCTTGTTTCCTGGCTGCAGGAGACCTGCTGGGCACGGTGCTCCCAGTGGAGCCTCCATGGCTTATGCAGAAATCCAGCCCCTGTTCAGGCTGGAGTGAAAAATGCTGCTGTCTGCTCGTGAATTGTCTAGCTCAGGGCTGACTCTGATGCCTTATCTGTCCTCCTAGAAACAGAGACTAGACAGAATAAGGGAATAAAGGTCGGTATTTATTTGAAAGGCCTTCAAAGGCACACCCTGGGGAGCCAGAGGCTACTGCCGAGATGGACCCCAAGATGGATGGCAGGTCACGAGTTCTTCACACTTTTATGGGTTTGATTCATTTACATATCAGGGTTAATTCTCCAATTAAAGCTTCAGTTTAATGATGTCATTTCCCCAAGCTTGCCCCCCCCTTTAGAGTCTTTGGTTTACACATTTTGGGCCTAGGACGGTCTGAGTGTCCTTGGAAAGCAGGCCTGGACAGGCTTTGTTGTGTCTAACTAGCACGAGAGAGCAGAAATGAACAGGCTACAAGAAACCTCAGAGCTACACACTAAATAGTACAGAACTTGAAAAAATACAGAAGTTAAAACCTAAGGCATCAACTCCTGGAAAAAGCTAAATCCTGCGAAGCAGATATTCCCACTCCTCCCAGGCCGCCCTCCCAGCCGGTGTCACGCAATCGTGCACCACGTCATGCCCCGCAAATGGGAAGGAAAACAAAAGATGTGGAGAGTCAAATAATTCTATTTTTCCTTTAGAAAGGCACAAGGACTGTGCCTCGAGCCATGAGGGATGCTTTCAGCTTGGCTCTTATTTCTCATTTCAATTATAAAAGCAATTTCCATAGTTCACAAGGGGAAAATTTCAGGCACTTTTTGAAAAAAAAGTTACATTTTAGTAAATGGCTTCATAAAACTTAATAAACATCCATGCAGAAGTTAATTTATTTAAAATATCTTTAAATCCTGCCCTGCCTTATTGAATTTGTTTGAACTGTAGATCAGGTTGGAGTATATTCATGAGGGCATTTAAGCAATAAGGCAGCACATGACAGTTATTATTCCAGGTCTCCTGTGGGCCGGGAAGCACAAAGCACAACCTGAAGTGATTTTGGGCACTCAAGTGCAAAACCCCTCCAGAAGCACAGGCACAGGCATGGCCCAAGTGCTGCAGGGCAGCCAAACAAAGCTGCTGAGGTTGTTTACTGGGAACACAAACATGCCAGGGGAGCTCACAGCAGCCAGCCCAGCACCCATGGGCTGCCAGCCCAGTCCTGGGCTCGCTCAGACAAATGCCAGTGGGAAAGGATCAAAGAATCATGGAATCCCAGAATGGTTTGGGTTGGAAGGGACCTTAAAGCTCATCTCATTCCAACCCCCGGCCACAGGCAGGGACACCTTCCACTATCCCAGGTTGTTCCAAGCCCCATCCAACCTGGCCTTGAGCACTTCCAGGGATGGGGCAGCCACAGATTCTCTGGGTACCCTGTGCCAGGGCCTCACTGCCCTCAGAGAATTTCTTCCTAACATCTAATCTAGATAGAGAACCAGCAAAGTTAGTTAAACACCATATCACTGGTGATACAAAGCAGCCAAGCCAGCCAGGACTTTCAAGAAAGAGAAAGAGAAGGACCAAAAATTTGTAGTGAGTGTGCAAGTGCATGTGTGGGTGCTGCAGCCACACCTGGGATGATGTTTTGCCCAGGGTTGTTCAGCCTGGAGAAAAGAAAGCTCCAGGGAGACCTTAGAACCCCTTTCAGTACCTAAAGAGGCTTCAAGAGAGCTGGAGAGGGAGTTTTTACAAGAACCTGGAGTAAGAGGACAAGGGGGAATGGCTTTAAGCTGAAGGAGGGCAGATTTAGATCTCGCCAGCACCCCAAAATTTCACAAACGTAATGGAGATGTGGTAGCCATTGTTACCAAGATTCAACAGCATTAGCACACTTCCAACAGCCCAGCACACTCCATACCTTTCTTACTGCAATGGTGCATTTATTTCAGGGATGGATTTCAGGGACATGAGCTTCTGGGATTCACCCAAGGGCTGCAATTAAATCTTGTAGAGCAGAGTCTCAGACCCCAGTGTTTCCAGCAGTCAATTCTGCTTCATCTTTCCCTTCACTCAGCATAAGCAGGTAGCTCATGGGCTATATTAAGCCTCCATTCCAAGACACATATTAACAAAACATGCCAACATTCAACCATTAAAAAGCAGCTTCTCGCTGGTTGTCAGCAACAGCAACAACCTTGTCACAGCACTTGGCAGCTTTCAGAGTGTTCTTGACGGTGCTGTTATCCTCGGTGTCTGCTCCGTGCAGATTGCCGGAGAAGGTGAAGCATTGTGTGCTGAATTTAAAAAATACCCAAACAGCGACAAACTCCATTAAATGGGAGTGACCTTAGCAGTGCCACGGGGAGCTGTAACGAAATCTGTGACACCTGACATTTTGGATGTTTTAGTTCTTCTGTCCAACTGAAAAGCAGCTACGACTGCCAACAGCATTATTAGTACAGCTCCCACACAGAGCATGAATTCTTACAAAGTTTCACATTACTGCAATAAATCATTTTTTTTTGTCTTCCTTCAGACTGGCAGTTGGAGTAAGATTAATTTCTCTTTGCCATCAACACAAGCATGAAATACCATTTTTCTTAACCAGTCCAGGAAAACGCCTTATGTCGTGGTTGGTGTTTTCTGACTCAGACCTTGAGACTTAATCCCTCTCCTTCCTCTGGGCTTGAGCCAGACCAGAGCAAGCAAATGGTACAGGGATTTTAAAGCTGGTCACCAGTGACACCACAGCAAGTTAGCCAGACTGCTTAATCCTCTTGCCCAAAGGAGTGAGCACCCTTCAGGAGGCTGATCTAGGAAAACTCGTAAACACAAGCCTGTAGGCTTTTGAGATGAAAGAAAATACAAATTCATGGAGCACTTCTGAGCCTTTATGAATGCCCACCTGCACAAGTGGTATAAATCTGTTTGCATCTGTAAAGAAACCAGTTTGTGTAAGTGACCCAACCTGGCTCTGTTTGTTTCTCTTTTCTGAGGCTTTTTTAAAAAACATTATTTAGCAGGGGAAAATGAAGCTGTTCGTTCTGTTCACAGTTCCAGTCTTAAATGCCAGAGGTGCTGATCAGATTAAAACAGAAATCAGAGTTCATAGATTGTGTCTGGAAGGAACAAAGGCTCTGGTGCTGATTTTTATTGAATACAGGACAATAATCCTTGCTTATTGTATATATTACAATGGCAAGGGGGGAGAGCTTTTATCACAACACGGCTCAGTGCTTTTTAATATGTTGTTCATCATTTGGAGCTCACTGGCGTTCGCTTGCAGATTTCACTTTGTATCTTAATAAGTTTACATGGAATTTTGGAGACAGGCAAAAATACATTCTGCCATGTTGCCAGTCTCACCCCATGGATACACCAGTGCAACCAGCTCCTCATGACTGAATCACAGAATAGTTTGGGTTGGAAGGGACCTTAAAAATCATCTTATTCCAATCCCCTGCCACAGGCAGGGACACCTTCCACTAAATCAGGTTGCTCCAAGCGCCATCCAACCTGACTGTGAAGAACATCATCATGAAGAGCCTTGAAGAGCAATGTCTTCATCTTGGAATGGCAAAAATTCCTCTCCCCTTGCCCTAGGGTGATATGATCTCTGGAAGATCAGCCACGTTGTTATCATCTGATCCCTGATTCTACTGGGAGAATATTTCATCAATAAGCTTAACAAAGAGTCAGTGTGTGAGTGGCAGCTTTCTACTTGCGGTGAACAGGAAAGCTAAATCTACCCATAGATGAACATTAAAATAAAAATTGGGGAGGGCTATTTCTGCTCCACTCCTCAGTCTGGAAGGAAAACACAAAATTAATGAACCTCTGTGCAGGGAGATAGAGGCAGAAAAGGTTTCTGCAGAGAGCAGGTCTCACTTTGGTTTCCCCCCAGCCCAAAAACTCTGAATTTTCAATGCTCAGCTTTGAGGGAGATTGTGTCACATCAGCCTATGGTCTAGGGTCAGAGGTACAAAGGATTTCAAAAGTCCTCAGAAAGTGTGGGCGCCATCAGTGCACAATGACAATTCTATTTGCTCTCTGTGTTTCTGTATCCATCATGCCATCAAAAGGATCCACAGATTTTTCCAGGGAGAATATAGTTGTGTTAGAACATCAGCGTGCAACAAAAAACACTGGAAAACGGAAAAGGGAAAAAAAAAGAGAACACATTCTGCTCCTGTCTGATTTTGCATCTTCACAGATCAGTCAAAAGCTTTTCTCTTCAACCAAAATCTCACTTCCACTTGTTTACAACAATTCGTGCCCCTGTGCTATTCATTTTCCTGGGAGATTGGCTCCAGGGCTCGGGATCTGCCTGTGTTTCATATCCATCTCTCCAGAAGGCACCGGAGGGTTTGAAGATTGGTTGTCTTCATCAAGAGGAAAAGCCTGTTTTCTGTAAGAAGGGGCCATGAGTCACAGCAAGGCTTTGATGAACCCAATAGACTTCCTTAGAGGTTGGTTCTCCAGAGTACTGGAGAATTAGGAGCTGTAGGACCAAAATGAAATAATGAATCAGATGATGTGATGGGAAAGATGTTTTGTTGGGGTGAAAATTTTTAAAACTGAGGGTAAGGCATATTTATTTGAAATTGAGCCTATTTCTTGTGATGCACCAATCAAGTTTCTCAGGAAGGTTTTTAACTGTGCACAGAGAAATACAGCATAGGATCGTGATCGAAATGAGGGGAAACAGGGCTGGTCTGATGACCACCCACTGCAGTGGGATGAAGCAAGGGCACAGGTACAACCCTGTCAACCTGCTCAGTAAATCATCCCCTCACCAAGCGTCAGAGTAAAACAGAGAAACAAAGAGTTAACTTTGCTCACATCTCCCAGCAAATGCCTGTTCCCACAATCACTGTCTCTTTTTTGGCCAGAGTTCTGTATTTTTTAGCTGTTCTCAACTCTCTTGTAGAGCAATTATTCTGAAGTGCAACTGAGGACATTTTCCCTTCTGCTCAGATGAAATTTACTTCAATTCAGTTTGGTAGTAGCTCCTCAGAGCACCTAAGAAAATCTCCTCTCTTTAGAGTCTTCCCTGTAGCTACCCAGCTATGGGAGAGCTGCTAAAACACTTGGGAAGTCAGAGGGAGGAAGAGGATTGGAGCTGATGGTGCAGAGGCTAAGGTATGGGACACTCACCTGGCTTGCAGGAGAAAGGGAGAAGTGGGATAGCCAGGAGAGAGATCAATACCCAAATCTGGGAAGGTTTTCAGGATTTCCTGCTGCCAAATACAGCTCCAGAGCATGTTAATCTGCATCTTTACCAGTAGCCACCTTCCCACATTCATATTTTCAATCAGAGGTGTTTTCAAAGTCATCCCTCTTCTCCAAATATTAAATTTGGAAAAAATGGTCAGTCACAGAACCTTAAAATGAGTGTGTTTGGTTTGATTGATTTCATGTCCAGTGCAAATATTCACATCTTTCCAACCAGCTCCTTTTATTTCGGATTAACAAGTAGAAGTTTCACTTGAGCAGCTGTGGCTCCACCTCATGAATGTTTAAATTGAGGATAATTTGTGTTTCTGTTCATATCAAAGTATCTGCTCTTTAAAATAGCTTGGGTCAACTCTACATTTTTACTGTTTGTGAGCAGAAATATTTCTGGCTTATTGGCATTGTGGACAGCTTTGTTCCTTGCTTTCTTTTCTTTAGTAAGACTGTAACTTTAATAAGATTTTAATACTGAGACTTAAACTACACAAATTTCAAATAAATTTCTTCACTGATCAAGGCACAAAAGAGGAAACATTTCAATAAATTGAATATTGCCTTCTATCTACTGTTCTCCCAGCAATAATGAATTGCAATCTAAAGTACAATTCAAGTGTAGCCATAAATATTCATAGGTAAGAGTCCTTATTTTCCCTGAAACTGTTCTGTGCTACTGGAGAGTCTAATGTTTCAAAAGCCAAACACTGAGACCTCATCGTAACCAGATGTACCCAGAAAAACCGTGACGCAGAAAAGTGGATTTCATTTCATACAAATCATGAGCTGTGGTGGGAGCAATGCTGTGTTCTGATGCACGACATTTCCATAGGTACAGAGGAGTCAAACCTGAGACAGGCAAAACTGGGATTGCACCCCCAGGTATGGGATATCGTAGACAGTGCAGCCCCACCACAGGGATTGTGCAGGCACAAGTGGATCTCACCTGAAGGAAAACTCTGCAGTAAGCAGAGACCAGCTCCTTTTCAAGCATCACTTTGAAAAGACCAATTCTAGTTCTGTATCAGCCCTGTAACACGTCAGGAGGTGACCTGGTGCATGAACATGTCCTTCCTCCCACATTTTCTCCTCTCTGCTCCCATCCCCTTGGCTGGGGATCACTTTTCCTTTTAAACCACACCAGGAGCTTGCAGCTGACATCCCCACAAAGTGGATGGACACCAGGACATCTTTGACCAAGGCTCCCACCCTTAGATGCAGAGCCAGAGGCCCTTTGGGCTATTTGCTAGGAGTGTTCATGCACACGATGGCACAGGCAGGGGGAGAGGAAGAAAGGGTGTCTCATAAACCCCATGACAAATGGGAAGACAACGGTAATTCAATTACTCTGCACAATGATGTTACCAAAAAGGATGAAGAACTTAAGTAGATAATTGTTTATCCTTTGTTTTCATTGTTGATTCAAAACTAATACAATTACTTGTGCAGGTGATGTCTCGGTTCTGATTCACAGCGGGGAAACAGCACTTCTTGTGCCTTATGGGCTGTTAATTCAACATGACAGGCTGGACCTCAGGACACCAATAATGTTGTCATCTCAGTTGTCTGATGTCACAACGCTGAACTGATCCATTCTGTCTCAAAGGCTCAGGGAATTCTGTGAATTTGGTGGAAGCGGAAATCTCTCGGGTGACAACTGTGCGCAAAGGGAGTTTCTTTCCTTTTTTTCCTCCATAACTCAAAGCCATGGTCTTCTTTCACTTTGGTTTCACCACCCAAGTCTTTTCTATATTTTAGCTCCAGTAAGGGAAGGGATATGAGCAGGGAAGTCACCTGCAGAGTGGGCTTTGGGATACAGGTACACAATGTGGCTATGGCTGGGTTGTTCACTGCTCTGCCTCTGTCTCCTACTCTCAGCAGAAGAGAACTGTTTCCTTTCTCCCCTAATTCTCCTTGTCACTCAGCGGCAAAATCCTCACCCATGCTTTCCAGCTGCTCCTTCCCATGAGAAGAGGCAGGGCTTGTGCCAGGGACCCTCCTCTTTGAGCAGTCCCAGTTTGTTTCCCAACCCTCCCACCCAGCCCCTGCCAGGTGGTCCCTTTGTGCCCCAGCTGCAGCCCAAGCACAGCCACCGGTGGGACCTGGTACCAGAGGCCAGTGTCGTGGCACCTGGGACATTCTGGAGAGGGACAGATCATCCCAATCCTGTGCAGAGCTGCCAGGCTGCTGTTAAAGCACCCGCACGTCTCAGGCACAACATCAGCCTAAAGGCTGGGGAATGGAACCCAGCAGAGTCTCAGCAGCACCTAAAGGAAATGATTCCCAAACAAAGATCAGACACAAAATACCAGCTAGGAGCCAGAGCTGTGGGATGCCTCTTCTCACAGCCTCCTCCACTCCTGCTGACAGAAATAAACCTGCTCAGCTGTCACTTTGGAGCTGGAGATGGGCCATGGGGAGGCAGGACGTGTGGGGGTGGATGAGGGGGAAGGATTTTTTTCTCTGTGAAAACATCCAATTTCACCACTGACAAGTCTGACAGGTGGAAACCAATTTAAAAAAAAAATCCTACTCACAAGTGCCTGGCTTCTTTGGAGAAGTTCCTCAGTTTTGCCCACTCCTCTGTAGTAAGTGCTGGGTGCTGACACAGGGCAAGCCTTGTCCCCCTGGTGTCACTGCCCTCCTGCTGAAACAGGGGCTGGGCTGAGGTCTTGGACAGGTGAGGGGCAATGTGGTCACAGTCCCTTGTTTGCACATTTTGTGGGCTCACACATCAACCTCCCTGTTTGGAACAACGCTGCAGAAATGTTGACTGCAGCCTTTTGCTCCCATTTTCCCATGAGATGCTGACAAAGTGTCTCAGGAAGACATCAGCTATTTCAGTTTGATGCTTGGCAGAGCAAGGACAAGGATTAGCCTATCTTCAACGTTCCATTTGCTATCACATACTAAAAAGGATCTAAATGAAAATATCTGAGAGGCAGGTCCTGCCAATTCATGATCACTCGGGCTTGACACAAGAGTAGAAAATTAGTTCTTCCCCTGCTAGGGTCAAGTTTGAATTTAAACACATATATTCCTGGGAATCTGCATCAGAGATGTTAAACACCTCATAACAGGAAAAGCAAAACAATGTTATTATTCAGCTACATTTGCAAAATTCCCATGCAAAATAAATGTGCATTAGATGACTGCTGCAGCATCTCTGAATTGCAGGCACTTCAATGTTTTAAAATTCCCTCATGAGCTTTGCTCTGCCAACTACTAAGAAAGTTTCCCCCTGTACCATGAAGAGAGTAAGGGTGAAGAGCTGTCAACATTTTGTAGGGTGAAGCTCTCCCTGAGAAAAGCTTTTCCAGAAAATCAACTTGCTTTTTGTCACTTCAGAAAAGCCCCAGGAGATCTGAACCCTGCAGGCCCAGACAGAAGCAGTCTGGGTTTATTGTTCCAAGAACAGATCAGACACCAAGAGTATCGGCTCCTCCTCAGCTCTGCAGCTTTGGGAAACATCACCACGGGCTCCCTGGTTGCGCTGCATTTCCAAGCCGGGCTGCACACCGAAACCCAGCAACCACCCGCCCCTTTCCAGGGAGTCTCCTCACAAACAGGATAAAACTTCATAATGAACATCTGGGTAACCTCAGCAAACGTGGTCAAGTGGCCACAGCAGTGCAAAGGGTTTGGTTTTCCAGTAATTAACGTGATGGCCTGCAGTAATGACGCATGGGCAAGGACCTTGCTCATCAGGTGGAGAAAGGCAAAGACGTTTATTGCGAAGCTAGAATTCCTTAAATCCCAGCACCCAACAGGATATAACATCATAGAAACAGGAAAGATGTTCAGCACAGTGTCCCCCAATCACCTGGGGTATTACACAGATTTTACCTATTATGGTAATAGGCAAACAATGCCCTATAAGGCCACAAACTCCAATTAACACTTCTCATAAGGCCAGTCTGTCCATAAACACACAATCCTCTGTCAGTCCGTCTCCGGTGACCTGGATGCACTCCCAGGGTCACCTCCGGGCCCAGGAAAGAGCCCCTCTCTCTGATCCTCAGGGCCGATCTCTCTGCCACCACCCAGTGCACTCCAACAATGGGCTTTAATGTCAGGAGAAATCAAGTCACTGTTTTAATTTCTCCTAACTTTAGGACAGGTGGGACAACAGCATTTTGTGACAGCAGCAACAACCCTGTGAGTTGCTCTTTCTTAAATTAGAGTATTAAATTTAAAGTATTAAATTAGCTGTGGAGATCCTGCTAAGAGCAACCACGGCAAGCAGCCACTGGCTTTCCCTGGCTGACAGCAGAGATCTCACCTCAATGGTGCAGTCTCAGCTCAAGCAGAGGAACCCCCTTCTCCTCCTCCAATGCTCTTGTCACAGGCTCTTTTTGCTGTAGTGTTTGTTCACCTCTCAGGATGCTGCACACTCATGTGAGTCCATTACAGATCTCACGCTTTGGAGCCTTTTAAAATGTTTCCCCTTTCATGAGAGCCACTTCTCTTCAAGGAGCCACTGTGGCCTGGAGAGCAAAGCCAACATCCACCATCAGCCAGAGCTGCACAGTTGTATAACCCAGCTCAGTGCAGTGAAAGGATCATTAACACCAGTCATTACATGAGGGCATTTGGGACTGCTTGGCAAATCACACAGCAAGGCCCCATAACCCCAGCTTACCCATTCCCGCCCTAAAAAAAGGAGCTGCAGGGTAATGACTGACAGAAGGTCTGATTTGCCAATGTCTCTTACCCTGCACTCATGAATTTTCATCCCGACACCTTCCTCACAGGACTTCCTGAGAGCCAGACTGATTTTATTGAATGTGACAGGAGATAACAGTGCCTTATAATAATTGTGCTTTTTTTCCATCGTGAAAACTATATAATGCAGCAGCCTCCAGCTCGCTGATGAGCAAAGGGACACCTGCCTCAGCCACAGGCTGTGATGTGGGCAGGAGAGCTCTGCTTGCCCTCATTCCATCCCACGCAAAGAGGATGACCCAGGAGGTTGGAGATGACATCCAAAGCATCTCATGATTCACTTAGTCCCCTCATGGGCAGCAAAGAAGAAATTAGGATGGGAGCAGAAACACACTGGAGTGCACCTCCCTTCTGAGGGACATCCTGCTAAGAGAGGGAATGAATAAAATGGCTTGCCCTACCTTGTTATTCTAATTTATTCCTAGAGACAGGCAGTTAAGTACTGGGTAATTCCAACAAGGGAATCTTCTTCCATGGGCAGGAAAAATCTTGCCTTCCTTTGTGAGACTCAAAGGAATTGATGGCTGAAAAGTTCTCCAAAGCCAAAGGGAAGTCTTCTGCCTACATCTGCCTCTCTGACATGGGCATCTCCACCATGTGTTAAAAGGACAGGAGATGTAGCAGGATGGACTCTGGAAGTCTTGAGAGCACAGGAACTGGACTCACATTTGTTCGAGGTGTGTTGTTCCATGTGTTGGTTGGGCTCTTGGCTGCACAGTGGCTCCCAGCAGCGGCTGTGACTCATGCTGCAAGCACAGAAAAAACTGGCTGCACATTTTCATAGCAAAAAATCAGGCTGTTTGGTGAAGATCAGAGCCAGAGCAGGAAGCAAAATTGCTCCCAATTCTGCTTTTCGCATAAAACCACCAGTACAGAAATATCAGTATCCTAAAGGAATGCTCACATACTTCATTTCTTCTTTTCAGCCCCACCATTCTCCAGTGACTCTCAGCTTGCTCCACTTGTAATATTTTTCCTCCGACAATAATGAAATTTATGCTATTTTCACTGCCCTTCAATTTCCTGCTCATGCTAAGTAACACTGATATAGGGAGTGTGTGGCTGTCACTTGAAAGCAAGAATTAATTAAGGGGCCTACAGCCATCCCTCATCCCTTGGCTGAGTGCAGCCAAAATGTGCCAGTGGAAGGATTACATCTGGAAAAGGGAGCATGGATATCACTCCTACAACCTGCAGCACCAAAAAGCTCCAAAAAGAACATGCAGCACTTCCATGCACACACTGGAACACGTCCCACATGTAGAGGCACAGGAGTGAATTTTGTGAGATCATGGGAAGGATTACTTAAAAAAATCCCCACAGATTCTTGCAAAGGCACGTGGCAGATTGTTCTTTCCGATTTGTTGCCCAACCCAGAGTTTTGGTCTCTTTGCTCTTCCCACTTTCCCATTCTTTGCTTGACATGGTGGAATTTCATCTTGATCTCAGGAAGGACTGATGAGCTATGATGCTTTTCCCTCATAGCAGCTGTCTGCACCAGCCTGACAACAATAAGGCAGAGCAAAAGAGATGTAAAAAGTTTCTGATTTTAGGAAGATTTCAGACTCGCAGCTGATTCTCGGTCCACTGATCCAGCAAAACCTTTTATGATGCTGCAAGCAAAGGACATTGTGTGAAATTAATTGTACTACATTTAATTAGCTCTCTATCTCCTTTTCAGGTCTGCTACACATATCTTTTCCTTTCTTCCTGTTCAATTACTGTACACTGCTCTCTTTCAACTCGTGTTTTCATTTAGTAGTGTAGCTAATTCTGTAGCTGGTTGTTTACTTAGGAAAGTGGAACTGAGGCAATTTATACAGGAAATAAAGAGCCCTTCTGTCCTACAATATGCATTTCCAGTGGCAGTCACAGACACAGACCCTTTCTCCTCCACCCTGTACACCCCAAATAGCTGAAATTCCCCCTGACTGCACTATGTGAAGCAGGGCTGCAGTCCAGCTCAGATCTGTGCCATTCCTACCTCCTTGGCAGCATTTTAAAATCTGGAGGAGCCAATGCCCATGGCCTTCTATCAAAGTCGTACATCTGTCCACCTTTGGACAGAGAATATGTTCTGATTCATTTGCAACTCAATACCATATGCAGCAGAGCTGTGTTAATCCAACTGTTTGGATCCTGGTTTGGAGTAGTAGAAATTCCTATTCCTGTGCTGGAATGATAATATTCTCAATACTTGCTTTTTAGCTGTAACGTGGTGTTTTTCACTCAACAGGAAGATACCTTGGCAGAAGCAGACACAAATAGAAGCATTAACATAAACCTACCACATTCACAAAGTGATGCAGAAACTCTTGGCAGCAGAAAGACCAGAGGAGCCATAATCCAAAGAGCACCACTCACAGGGCTTGGGAGGAGCAGGAAGGTGGCTGATGAGGTGATGTCTGCTATGCAATCAAGGACTATCACATACTACTTTTTACCTTCATGGGCAAATACTGGTTAGCAAAGCATATCCCAGTGGCTTTTCTTACAGCCCTTGAAGCAGCCCAACCTGCAACCATCACTGCTGGGTGATGGTGACACTGGAAATAGTAATATATTGTCTCATAAACTGATGGCAAGGAAATTTATGCAGATTTGTGCTTCCTCCACAGTGAAGCAGAGGTCTGGTCCCCTCCAAGCTCTCACTCATTGAAAAAATAATTTGATGGGACTTTGCCTATTCCTTCCTTCTCTGAGTGTTGCTAGGATTTCCTTGAGATGTAGATACAACAGCTAAAGCATCTCTCAGAGAGCTCCAGATGTAAAGCCAGGCTTGCAGAGTGGGAATTTATACACAGGGGAACAAGTATTTGTAGTTACTTCTGCCAGAATCTAAACTGTGATGTGCACAAACACCGAGTGTATTTGTTGGTGAGGAAGAGAAGTGAGTCAAGGTAGCAGTACATGAAATTGCATTAACGCTCTCTTTTCTTTGCCAACTAGAATTAAAGCTTTGGGCCAAAGGTCTATTCTTCACCTGATTTTATTATGTGGCCTGGATTTAATTGTGAGCATCCATTATCAGCTCTGCTCATTCTCTTCATCAGACTCCAGACACACACACAGAGTCACACACAAAAGCCTCCCCCTGCTATTCCAGCTGTCTCCAAAACATCGAAGCACCAGTTTTCAGGGCAGCATCAGTGGATCCTGGAATGCCAGAAGGCAGTTTAAATGAAGGTGGACAAAAACATCCAGCCAGTTAAAAACCTGCCACGTTACAGTCACATAAATAAATGTTGATGTGGCTGGAAGGAGAACGTGTCCTAACATCAAGGTTTAGAATAGCAAGTGCAGTAATGACACATGGGCAAGGACTTTCCTCATAAGATGGAGAGAGGCAAAGACCTTTATTGTGCAGTCAGAATTCCCTAAATCCCAGCACCTAACAGGATATAACATCATATAAACAGGAAAGATGTTCACCACAGTGTCCCCCAATCACCTGGGGTATTGCACAGATTTCACCTAGTATGGTAATAGGCAAACAATGCCCTATAAGGCCACAAACGCCAATTAACACTTCTCATAAGCCCAGTCTGTCCATAAACACACAATCCTCTCTCAGTCCGTTTCTGGTGACCTGGATGCATTCCCAGGGTCACCTCCAGGCCCAGGACAGAGCCCCTCTCTCTGATCCTCAGGGCCGATCTCTCTACCACCACCCAGTGCACTCCAACAAGCAAGGATTGAAAAAACACGAGGAAAGGTCCTGTTACTGAAAAGCCAGCCTGGGGAAATGATCACCTTTTCTGTTTACTCAGTTTTGTCTATAGGTCTGCTTTTTTATTGCTTATTTACCACTCAGCTCCATTATGTACTTCTTGCCCCACTCCTGGAAATGTCCAAGGCCAGCTTGGATGGGGCTTGGAGCAACCTGGGAGAGTGGAAGGTGTCCCTGGCCACGGCAGATGAATTTTAAGGTCCTTTCCAACCCAAACCATTCCATGAGCCTCTGAGTAGTCCTGCTGCCTACACACCACCCAGTTGTTTTGGGGTTTTCCCTCTCTTGTTTCCTCACAACTTTCTGAAGTTCTCGTTGCAGGCTGGAACCAAATGATAGTGAAAATGCGATTTTGTAACATAAAACTTCATAATGAGCCCTTTTTCCCACACCACTCCAAGTATATGAATTCAGAAGTGGCAGCCTCAAAATAGCACCACTGCCACGAGTTTGTACTGAAAACTGAGACCAAACACTCAAGGAGTCTTTATTTATGATTTCCAGCAACTGTTAGTAAGCACAGCCTAAACTCCACATCCAGACTGTAAGGAAAGCATTTGGAATACATAAATACCCCTGGTCAGTGGCACTGACTGTGGTACAAATGTGCCTGTAAGAGACCAGCTTGTAATTCTGGGCCTGAGCCAGCTGAATTCAAAGGATGATTTCTTATCATCTCTGATAGGCTTTGGGATCAGGCCCAGCTCGCCTTAAATCAGGCATCTGGCACTTAAATAAACTAAAAGGTTTCTTAGTTTGTGGTTTTCACTCAGGCTAGCAGCAATATGTTGTGCAAAGAGAAAGCTCTCATGTAATATTCCTTCCTGGCTATAGCTTTGTCCCAAGATGACAAATTGTTTCCAAATAGACTCACATGATATAATTCTATTATAGATGCTCTGGGCATGTTTCATGACGGGTCTTTCTACTTCTATAAATCCCTTCCGGAAGCATATTTTCTATTAAGTATATTGATTTATATGTGTCAGAAGCCATATGCTTAAAGGAAAAGGACAAACTAAGTTCACTTCTTTTTTTTTTTTTTTTTAAAGGAAAAAGAAGAAGGAAACAACAGCGAATGACATAACTCTAGTATGTGAGGGTAATTATCTGCTGAAAGAAGAGATAAAACCTGTTCCAAAACAAGTTCAGGTGGATGGGAACAGATCACCCCAGCATGAAATTAGCCCATGTTTTTTCTGCAGAAATGTCCTGTCAGAGATTTGTCTGTTCAGTAGAAACCTGGTTTCTGCTCCACCCTGAGAGAACTGACCAAGTATTTGCATGACCTGATGGGCACAGACGGAGTTTTCATCCTGGCCACGCAGGAGAAAGTTGCCGGCTGTGCCGCAATATCCGTGGTCTTGGCTGACTTGATAATCAGAGACTCCCTAAGAGTTGCAGGGATCTTGTCAAACCCTCCAACACTGCTCTTCCATTGTGCTCTGACAGCCTCTGGGGTTGGTTATTTCAGTTCTTCTACACATTGGACCTTCAAACATCCCTCAGCTGCTGCTCTTTCATGAGGAACAAAAGGGCAGCGTTTGGTACAGGAAGGACTAAGCCCTTTGCTGCCACAGGACTCTCAGCTTGGCTTGTGCATCACTGACCTGCACTTACCCTTCCTCATGCCTAGAAATAAATGTATGCATGAAACCCCTGGCACTCAGTACCTAGAGGATCTTGTTTTGGCCAAGAATTTCGTGCAAGGAATTCCATTTGTTAAATTCTCTGAATCCTAATTAGAAAAGGCAGCCTCTAATACTTTTTGTTTTTCACGTATATCTTTGGCTTTCACAGCCTCTTCATTCCCAATGACCCAAATACTTTCTGTCATGTCTTGCTGATAATCTGACTGTGATAAAACCTCTCTTAGTGTTATTAATCTCTCATGTGGAACCACGTGAGCTTGCCAAAGCCTGTTTCAAGAGCCTCTGAAATCAATTCTCCTATTGCAGATGGTTGGACTCGATGATCTTAGAGGTATTTTCCAACCCTAATGATTCTATAACCTGTCTTACAGATCAGGCTTTAAATATGAGAGCAAACATCAAGATTACATTCATATGCAGAGGGACTTACCACAAATTATATTTATTTACCTTAGGTCAGTGATTGCCAGATACTATTATATCAAAGGCACCCGTAGCTATTTCAGCTTTTATTATATTGATTAAAAAACACCGACACAAAGCGAAAATTGATTTCTGAGCACAGTGAAAGGCTCTTCCTTCAGCTCAGGAATATCTGTGAAAAGATGCAGGCTGGCCCAGGACGTGTTAGGGGAATGGGCTGCCCTTTGCAGCTTCTATCCTCTCCTGGGCTTGTCTCCCTGTGTTCCTGCCTCTCCCAGATTTGTAGTGACATCCCCAGCAGGAGCTGCTGAAGCCTTGAGCTCTCTGCCAATCATTTGTTGCTTCTGATGAGAATTGGAGGCACTGGGCAATCCCGGGGGAGGGTGGAGGGCAGGGAAGCAATTAGCAATCCACCCGCTGCAGGGATGAAACCATTTGCTCCCAGCAGCTGTGCGGGCAGCTGGAAGGACGGTTTTCTTGGATTAGGATGCCTCTTACTGCTCTCTTTTGGAAGAAGGACTGGAGGGAAAAGATTAATTGGGATATAGCTGTGACTTTAATATTTTTTCAGTCTCTCCAGCCTCTCTTTTTGACAATGGCAGGATGTAAGATACACAGCACGGGCAGAAATGGGGGAAATGATATTAATAAGAGAAGAGGTCAAGCCAAACCATTCTTTGGAAGGAATGAAATCTCTCTGAGTCATCATATCTTTTCTCAGCATCTTTCTTTGTCGGCTCTTTTGGCTAAATGGCCAGGTCTCCTGGCTCCCTTTCTCCTTCCCTGCTCCTGGGGAAGGTGTTTTATTTTAGCAGTGGGCATTTTGCTGGGGTTTGGATTGGGTCTGTTCAGTGCAGAGCTGGAGTCTGCCTCTGAGGTGGAAGCACTACTGGTGCCTTTGAGAGCAGAGACTGAAATACATCCAGACCATGTACGTGTGATATTTCTGTCCTGTCACATCCCATTAATGAGAAAAGATGGCAAAATGTTGATGATATGGCAGCAGTTCTTTCTCCCAAGAATTACTTAATTTACTGTAGCACCTCTAGACAACAGCAAAGCCAAGTCCCTCTGGGTTTGATGTTGCTCTAACTTGGACACCCCTTGTCCACGTTTGGTTTCCACTCTGGCCAAAATCCAGTAGATTTGGGAGCATCAGATCTAAAGTGTCATTTTGTGCTCATCACTGTGACAGGAGTTTCCTCCTTCCATGGGTTGAAGATAAGCAATTTTTTTCTCAAGTATCAGCATAACTTTTATTGAGTCTTCACAAGCAAGATTCTATTGTTTAGTCAGAGTTATTGTTGCTAGAAAATGAATGGTTGTGAGGGCTGCCGGGGACTGGAACTTTCCCTGGATCTGAATGGAATGATAAATCTAAATTAACTCTGCTATAGAAATGAAGGGAAGGCAGCAGCTGTCATAAATCTGTGTCTTTGTGGGAAGAAAAGTGGAGCTTCCTGCTGATGTGCAGGTGGTAACTCTGGGTCTCAGTGCAGAGTTTGCCAAAGGGAGTTACACCAAGGTCCAATGAATCAAACAGCTGTAACTGCATTGGGAGAGAATAAAAACCCTCCATTACGATAAAAAAATAACCAGCCAAATTATTTCTACCTTGCTGCTTCCTCTGGCTCAGAGTATGGCCTCATTCTTAGGAGAAACAGCAGGATCAAAGATGACAATCTGTAAGACTCTTGGAGTATGATTGGAACAATTTCCAACACTTTGTGCATCGTTTTTCACTGGTTTATCCCTCAGCAGATCCAGGGCAGATGCAGGAATTTCCCCTAGAGGTGTGTAATGGTGCCATTGCAGTAATGACTTGCAGTGACCTGCAAGATAGGGAGCAGAAAATTGCCAGAAGCTGGGGATGTATTACGGTGAGCATGCCAGGGAGTGCAGGGTGATGCAAAATCTGTCCCAGACAGAGGTAAGACTGTGCACTGCTGAGCAATACAGACTCTGCAACTCTAAATTCACTGGCACACATGAGGATAGAACGCAGAAGCAAAGGCAAACTGCTCCTATTTTCCCAGATAGAGTTGTCTCTCCACCTAAACTTTATCCCTAGAGAAAAAGAGATTATGGGATTGGAGGAGCTATTGACAGAGCTGGGATCGAGACGAGCTGTGCCACGTGTCAGTGGTTTTTACCACAACTACAACATAAAAAGTTCATCATCCTCTGCTGCCTGCAAAGTGAGTTTGTGGTTTCCTCTGCTTAGAAAAGAAAAAAGAAAAGACAGAGAGATGGAAATGCTGTTCTGCTCTTGTAGCCCATCTCCTAAAACATCACATCAGATGTGATAACTGTGAGTGAAAGTGGGTCACTCAGCTACAGCAAGTGACTTCAATTAAACTTCTTGGCAGGATCCAGGAAGGTGCTGTGTTCACACCTCTAATTTAATCTTTTTTGGGTGGTTGCATATGGCCACAGGATCTCCCTTGTTCCCTATCCTCTGCTGGCATCCTCTGTGCCCTCTGCTCCCTCTGACCCTGAGCCCATCTTCATAGAGAAGATATAAGGAGAAAACCTTATTGAGCTGAGTGGCAGGGGGCTGGATTGGTGGTATTTTTAGGATGCTCCTCTGACAGCCTTTCTTCCCTCACTGCTCTCCTCAGAGATGGTCAAGAGAGGCCAGGGTGGCACTGAAACAAGCAGCCACCACTGCCCTATACATTGGGGTGGGAGATTTGGGTGCAGGGTGGCAGCTTTTGAGCCAGCCCTCTGCAAAATTTGGCAAGATGATGCATCCTGCTCTGAAGCACTGAGTTGTGCCGTGGTGCCTCCTCCATCACGTTGGAGTAGATTAGGCTCAGCAGCAGGACAGTGCATTACACGGCATCCTGGGGTATTAACCTGAATTTGTACTCAGTCTATGTGCATCATATGATAATGGCTCCCTGTCAGCAGAGGTTGTTGGGAAAAGGAAGACTATTAATCCAGACATAATGAAAACAGAGAGAGTGGGAATAATTACATTTCCTAGTTCTCATTAGAGTCCTAGCGTGGCTCAGGGAGTGGCGTGCACAGCCTGAACATGGCAAGAAAGGAAGAAAGGAACAATTAAGGGAATTCAGAAGTGTGGGGAAAAGAAGTATTGCTACAGAAATTAAGGCCAGACAGTCAGCTCTTCTTCTTTTTTTTCTTCTTTCCTGAAACTATATGCCACCAAATAAATAACTACTCATGGAGATCTCTTGGGAAACAGGTTGGTTTAGAAGCTCTGTCCCTGATAACAGACAAGCATTTGCTGGGTTTACAGGAAGAACAAGGTGTTTCCTGGGAAAGGTCTAAAGTTTCAGGCACCTTATTTCTGTCTTCCACACTTCTCATCAGAGGAATCAAACTTGATTTAGCCCTGATTACTGTCCATGAGTCACCTGTAATTTAGCCATCACTGATTTAGAGAGGTATCAAGCACAAATCGATGGGGAGGAGAAGCCAATGTACAACTGAGATTTTTCTATCAAAGACAATAATTCATAATACAGAAAACAGGGCACAGCTGATTTAAAAATGATCACACTCTTGGAGAAGTAGTGAAAAACTTGTTAAACTCTATCTTCTGCAGATTTATTTTTAGCAGGTATATATTACGTATTCAGAAGTCCCTGGAGGAATAGATTGCATAGAGCAGGTTTTTAGGATGCCACCTGACAAGTGAGTCTTATGGTCAAGATATTAGACTGGGAGTAAGAAGAATATGTTTTAGTTCCTGCTCTGCAAGACCTCTAACATCATATTTATTCTCCTGATGTCTCCAAAATAAATAAAATAAGAAAAATCTTGGTATTGTTGCCCAACCAGAGGGTACCACAGTGATAAATGCATCTGTGCCTCTAAGGCACCTAAGCAGTGCCATGGCTGCAGCCTGATTAGAACCAAGACAGATGCTCCACGCCCATCACTCACCTCTGGGTCACCAAGTCAATCCAGACCCTCTAAATGGAAGTGACAGTCACAGGATAAATTGCAGGGCTCTGGGAGAAATGGATCTGTCATGAGCTTCTGACCCTGTCCCCTGCCCTCTGCCCACAAATCCATTTATTCCATCCTTCCCCAACTTTGCAAGCTCCAGTCTGCCAGCATTTGACAACTGAATCCTGGCTTTGATAAGAAATCTTTAGGAACTTCTTTGTGATCTGTGCAAGATGAGCACTATTCTAATTCACCAGCGCTCAGGTATCTGGGTGGGAAGTGTTTCCCATTTTCTCTTTAAATTATTGCTTTGCATTTGTTGATTACCCATCCCTGGAAGTGTTCAAAATCAGGTTGGACGGGACTTGCAGCAACCTGGGATAGTGGAAGGTGTCCCTGCCCATGGCAGGAGGATGGAATGAGAGGAAATTTAAAGTCCCTTCCAAGCCAAACCAGTCTGTGATTCTGTGATTTAAAGAATACTCAAACAAAAACCCTGCAGTCTCCAGCAACCAATTTCATTTCCCGTGTCAGGGAATAAGTTACCACACATTACCAATAAATAGAGGGAGAATGCAATAATTACAGAGAGAAATGTTGTTCCAAAGGAACTCAAGTGGACTCGAACGGAATAATACAGCACAAAAAACTCCCTGTGTCTACCCTCATCGCCAGCTATTTGTAGCAAGCACAACATCAGCCATACCACCCCAAGGCAGTCCTGTCAGGATCAATGACATCTTTAATTAATCCAGCCAAGACAAAAACAAAGAAGTCTCTGTGTTCAATATTTTCCTTGCACTCTGTATACGTCACGAAGATGAACTCTGGGGAAGGCAGTGTAATTAAGGCATTTCAGTACCCAGGCATCCATCAGCGCTCCCTGCACTTCCAACTGCCGTGCAAGCTGGGTGGGAAGCAGTTGTCTGCACCACAGAGGGATCTGAGACTTTTAGCTTCTGGTCTTTTAAAAGCCTGATAAGTCATAGAGATTTTATTGGCCCTTTCGTAGGGGCCGACCATCAAATTCGTGTGGTCACACACTCCTTATGAGGATATTTGCTTGTGTTCATTCAGCACCTGCCTTCTGCTTCAGTTTCTCTGGAGAAATCTAAGAAAATGTATTAATCTCTCCGTTTCTGGACTCCATCTTTTATTTTAAATTACCTCCTTTGCTTTGCACATGGAAGGTTTGAGAGCGAAGCCGCCCAGGGCCACAATTTAATTTGGGTGAATCACACACCTAAGCAGACCTGAGAAACCAGAGCATTGGCAACACCACCAGCCCAGAGACAGTGCTGCAGATCACTGCATGACCTCAGGTAGGCCAGATGGTTATTAAACATGATCTCAGCACAGCTAATGTTTTAGATACTAGAAGTTTATTAGGCTCAATATTGACATTCCAATCTCCAGCAGTTGACAGAACAAGCACAAATTCATCTTCTGGCTGACTGGGCAACCCTCTGCTCCTCTCACGTTGACAGACTCAGCTGAAGCACATTTGCAGTTTTCTTGGCAGATAAGTCACAGATTTTTGCCATTTGAGATATCTCAGGCCAGATCAATTCACTGCCTCATCTGTGCACACCCAGCTCAGGACACAGGGCACCTTGGTGCCAGGGAGCACACAGGGCAAAATGGGACATCTCAGAGCCAGGTGGCCCTGTGACAATGTCAGAAGGGAGGTGTGGATCTAGTCCTGTCCAGCTGTGGCACTGAGAACACGCAGATATGTGTTTGTGTGTGTGTTGGAGTCCATCCATCCACAGGCCCTCATCAGAAAACAGAGCACTGCACTGAAGTTGATGGGACTGTGAGGAAACCCTGTACACTGGGTGTATTTGAAAGACAAAGGTAAGAGTACCAGAAAGCATTTCCTCTACTGACTCAGCCTCCCCAAACGCCTTTCCTATTACTCAAGGGAGTTTTTATGCTATATATGGAGTTGTTGATGATTTCTAAGGCTTTTCTGCTTGAGATGAAGGCTAGGGATGGACTCAGTGCTCCTATACCATGGAGCTCCAGGAATGGTGCCATCAAGACCTTTCAGACAGCTCAGATGGCTCCAGGTAACACATCAGTTCCCTGGAGTACACAGAAATTCCGAGTCTGAGGGGCTGCAGGAGCTTCTCTGCTTTTAAACATGATCATGTTTTGGCAGAAGTAGCGCCCTGTGCTTGTTATAAAGCACAGTTTAACATACTGTACCTCAAAAAACCTCTTGCTAATGCCACTTCTCACCTTGTTTTCGTATTGCACAGGGTCACTGAGTGAAGCATGTCTCTATCAGACTCCCTGGGTTTCTGTGATTCCTCAAGAGCAGAGAGAAAAGCAGATCTCCCTGGAGGGAGCACAGGCAGGAGGTCCAGACAAGGATTTTCTCATCAAGGGAACTGCCTGCTGTGCTTCTGCAATGTTCACTGAAAATCTGTGTATATTCCTCATAAATTCATACCAAAGAAGATCCAAGGCAGACATCAACCACTTCTCATCCTAATGGAAAAAAACTCTAAAGAGCTGTGAATACTGGCTGATCACATGAGTGAGAAGGGCAGCAATTCAATTAGCTAACCCATTAATTATTAGCACAGTATTTGTTTCTTCACTTTTCCGAGGAAACATATAAAACACTACCATAAAAATCAAAATGGATGATAAAAGCAATCCCTAAGTGTGTATTTATCAACTCTCACTTTCAAATTTGCATAGAGCTGCCACCTGTAAGAAAAAAAAGTCCTGTTTGAATCTCATTTCAATCAAATCCACGTGATGCGCAGAGGGATCCCCGTCCTGCTGAATGTGGGTGTCTGGCAGCCACTTCAGCTGGTTCCGCTTCCCAACACCTGCTGGTGATTCCAGCAGCTTCATCTGCAGGATTTTTGGCTGACTGCTTGGGTTTTTACAACTTGTCATCCCTGTGAGATGGGGACAGTCCAACCTGGCATCCCCATCTGTCAGAGACTCCAAGGCTTTGCTGTCCATTCCTCTGCTTCTCACAGCACAAATTTGTGTAATTTGGTCAATTTGCACCTTTCCTGCATTCCCTGTGTAAGTCTCACTGTGACAGTCACAGGACATCTCTTGCTGAGAGGCAGGATCTGATGAAAACACGTTGGAAGCTGAAGGCAGAGGGTAGAAAGACTCTTCCTAAAGAGTTGTTGCAGTAATTTTGTGAATAGACAAGGTAGGGAAACAGGGACTGCAATCTCACTCGAGTTTCACAGAACCACAGAATGGTTTGGGCTGGAAGGGACCTTAAAGCTCATCCAGTGCCCCCCCCTGCCATGGGCAGGGACACCTTGCACTATCCCAGGTTGCTCCAAGCCCTGTCCAACCTGGCCTTGGGCACTGCCAGGGATGGGGCAGCCACAGCTTCTCTGGGCACCCTGTGCCAGGGCCTGCCCACCCTCACAGGAAAGAATTTCTTCCTAACATCTAATTTAAACCTACTCTCTTCCACTTTAAAGCCATTCTCCCTTGTCCTGTCACTATTTTATAGTTTAAGGTTTCAGCTTAAGGCTGACCCATTTCCTGAATCCCAGCCCAGGGTCTTGCCTGAAACCAATTTTCTGAGCTGTGGCTGTGATGGAATAAGTGAAAAATTACCCTTTTGTTATCATCACCACCATTGTGATCCCATTCTGTTACCTCTCCCCAGATGGGACAACTTTCAGCCCTGCAGTTCATCTCACTTCAACTCCATGGAATGAGCAAGCCACTAATCAAGCTGAGAGCAGCCAGAACCTGGCCTTTAGAAGGGGCTGGAATGAAAAGGGGAAAGCAGAGGGTCTCCAGGGAGTTTAAAGTGTCTGTCAAACACACACCAAAGCTCCAGTTAAGTGGGCTGTGGAAAGTTTAATCAGGAGGCACTGCCCCAGACTGAATTCATTTGGTGGTGTGTAACGTTAACGAACCTCGGCTGCTCTTGCTGAAAATAGAGCCTGAGTGTGCATTATTTGGAGTGCACGCATTAGCCACCACTAGTGCTTTAATTAGTTTTTCAGTGTCTGAATGGAAAGGTTATGGAATAATAAGTGATAATGGCCTCTTATTTTATTTGCTGCTCTTTCCTAATTTATGGGGCATTAAAAGAGTGGTAAAGAGAAATAACTTCTTTTCATCAGAGTTATCCATGTCGTGGGCAAAAATGAAGCACGTATGTATTTCACAAATGATCTGAGGCTCTGAAGTTCAGCTTTGATGGAATTCCCTTTCCAAGGGACAATCTGCCTGCCAAAAAAGACTATTTTTCATAAAGCCTTTGGAATCTGCCAGCTTCCCGTAATCCACTTGACTGATGCTCCAGCTCTCTTTAAAGAGCAGATCTGCATGCAAACGACACGCCAGGACAAAGGAAACTGCTCGATTCCAAGAACTGAAAGCCATCACGGCTCTCTGGCAATGCTTTGAGGTTCATGAAAAGACATGGACCTGGAGAAACAGGGCAGGATTTCATGAGGAAAAGGGGCTGATTGATGGGAACCAGGATCTTAGACAATGTCAGATTTCCTGGAGAGAAGGAGAACAGCTCTTGAAAGATGGCGGTTTTTTCTTAACAAAGATCTTTGCATTTTGTTAAAGCAGATTATGGAGCAGAGCTCACCAAAGCAGAGACAAGGATCTACCTGAAACAGGAGACCCAAACTCTCACCACAGGGCAGTCTCCTGACAAAGGACTGAAAGTCACACCTCTTTTTCCCTGACTTCTTACGGGGAACCCCATTATGTCCTTTATATCTCCAGGCCAGGGAGAGATCCCCCTGCTCCTGCTCCTGATCCTGATCCTGATCCTGATCCTGATGCTGATCCCAGGGCAGTAGTGGCCATTTCTATTTGCATGAACCTCTCTTCTGCATGAGAGATCCTTGAGGACATTCTCATGCTGGAAATATGTGGAATCCAGGCCCATTCCATCTGGTATCTCACAGCTGGTCTGTTCACATCATTTCCTTCACTCTCAAATATAACTTCTTCTGCCTTCACTCCTTTTGCTATCGCTTCTTTATTATTGATGAAACAAACAGGGGGTTTGGGGCTTTTTTTTACAAAATAATGTACATTTCTGTGTTCCACGTAATTGTGCCTCAATTTAATTGTGCAAGGCTTGATTTTGCCTCTGAGGGAACCATTTGCACGCACGCAGACTCCCTCCCTCAGGTATTTTCCTTTGCTTTATTGCTTAGAATGAAACGTAAACACTCCAGTCCCTGTGAGGTTCTGCCTTTCATTGTGTCTCATTTCCATACTTCGAGTTTCCTAGCAAGTCACACTCTGTGATTTATAGCAATAGGAAAATAAGAGGCCAATCTGTCAGCTCTGTCATTGAAAACCTGACACATTAGAATGTCTAGAGAATTGCCCCTAATCAAACAATTAGTGAAATCGCAGTGGATTTAATTATTGGTAAACTTACCACATACTGTTAGCACAGAGAAGTCAAACCCCTTCAGAAATTATTTTCCTTTGGAAAGCTGCTTTCTTGTGTCAGGATAATATTTGCCACATTCAAACTTCTCACCCTGGATTAGCAGATTCTTTAATGTAGACAAGGATTACTGTATTATTTGCAAACTTATTTATTCACCAAATGCTGATGCCCTGATGATACAAGCAGTATTTTCTTCAAAGTCTGGGTTATAAATTAAACCCTGAGGGAGACTAAAATCATCCAAGGCTGTTCTGAAGATCACAAAGGGACCGTGAGGCTTACATAGATGCTTTTTAATTTCAACACGAAATTTAATTTTACAGAACTTTAGAACCAATGTCTGGCAAAAGCTTTATACAAACCGGGTTTTTCTGCTCCTGTGAAGGTTCCAAAGAACCAGTTTTTCCCACCAAAACTGTTTCTGACCAGCCCTGGCTCACAGTCCTGTCATAAACATCTTTAAAGAAGAGAGGGGATGCACAGTATTGGCCTCAAGAGGACGAGCCATCTGCAGCTGTAGCTGTCAGCAGGATGCAGAGCATCCTGACAACTCCTGGCTATCAAGACCTTGAAGATGAATCACAGCCACCTGGAACTGGAGAGAGGGAGAGTGAAGCTATCACATTTAAGGATGAAGAGCCCTGTTGCAGGCTTACAGCCTTGCTCTCATGCTTAGGAAAGAAGCTTTTTAATCAGGTGAAGGGAGGTGTCCTTATCACTCCAGACAGCAGCTTGTGAGCCTTCCACTCCTAGTTCATGACTTTAATGGAAGAGGGGAGAAGAAAGGTTGGAAACAGGAGATAGGTCCCTTCCGACCCAAACAATTCGAGTGATTCACAGATAATACTTTATTGAGGTTTTTCCTGCTTCGAGCCATCAAGTAAATGCCAGTGAGAAGTATCAGATGCTTTCTCCCAGAGTGTAAGGACTGAGAGACACAGATTTAGAGCTTATTCACACCCAGCTACAGAACCTCCTGTGCTGCGCTTTTTCATCTTCTTCTGCCACACAGGAGGGAATTACTGGCAGAGGAGTAGTGGAATTGCCCAAAGCCCTCTCTGAGGGTGACCAGGGTGGGCAATCTCTGCCATCTCTGACACATGATGCATACTTGGCTCTGGCTTAATGTCCCAGAGGAACAAAACTCAGCACCTAAAAGTTGAGGTCAGACACTGCAATGGAGTAAATAAAATCCTGTTATCTTCAGATTGATCCAGGGCACCCTCTGAGTCATGTATCGGTCAGACAAAAATAGGTCAACAGCAAGGTAAATGGGTGATGTTTCATGTCTGTGATGCACCTGGAAGTGAAACAAGAGGATTTTATTCCATTCTAGCTTTAAGCTCAATAGGGTTGTAATGTGTTGCTATGATCATAAAGTAGTCCTTGGTCAGAACTTTTGTATTATTTAATATGTAATATTATTTAAAATTATGTAATAACATGGTGGGGCATGGGGCATTTCATGCCTCAGGATCCTGTCTCTTAGTCCCTTCAGCAATATTTCTTTCCCAGAAAATCAATTTCATTTTCTAAAAAATAACTGCTGTGCCTTTTTGGTGTGCAATTCTGAGAAGGGAGGAAACATCTGGAAACTTCATTTAACAAACTTAAGAAGTAAGGCTGGTTTTTGGGGCTGTATGTTCTCACTGGAACACCTCCAACTCTTTACTCAAAGCTCTTTTGGTCTCCTCAGGGGAAGCATTATAGCAGTACTGATGTCCTGATGGATTAGACAATTTCTTAATAATTAATGACATTTTCCCTGTGCAGCTTGGTCAGCGTCCCACTAAACAGCACAAAACAAATGAGGTAACAACAAAGCAGTTAACCAGTAGGGAATACAGGGCAAGAGCTCTGTGTCTTCCTTAATTTTGCCATCCACCTTCCAGTTCCTAGTGTGGGAAGAAGTCCTGCAAACCAGGACCAGTGCTCCCACTTCTCAGAGCTGTGTCACACCGGCCTCGTGGCTCTCAGCCCCTTGCACCTTTTGCCGTGTGACCTCTAGAGTAGAAGGCTTGGCCAATCTCCCCTGGTAGTCAGTGGATGGGGGATTTCCAGCGGGGAGAGCTGACTTTTTTGCCTCTAAAAGATTTCTCAAATTCTCTTGTATCACAGGTGCCTAAGTTGCCATCTCAGGAATAAGTAAATACAATCGCTCATTAGACAGATATCATAATTTCTGTCTGTTTTTTTGGCAAAAACCAGTGCCACCAACTCTCTGAAAGCATTGGGATGTTGGAAGGAAGGAAGGAGGGAAGGAAGGAAGGAAGGAAGGAAGGAAGGAAGGAAGGAAGGAAGGAAGGAAGGCGG
>VZTI01004867.1:1218839-1237098 GCA_013397865.1 Struthidea cinerea
GGAAGGAAGGAAGGAAGGAAGGGAGCTGAGCTGCTGCATTTCCACTGAGGGCAGGTCCCGTTTGTGGCTGTAAACACTTTTGAATTGGCTTTAAACCACTCCAACACCATGAGCACTGCAGAACTCAGTGGAGGCTGTGAAACCCCTGTGGAAGTCTGGGACACGTTGCAGCTGTCAAGTAAATTATATATTGGGGCAATGCCTCCAATTACTCCTGATTTAGCTGGTTAAAAGGTAATCTGGGCAGGACTGTGTGACCTGACAATTTTCAGAGTCAAAATATGATTAGGCATAATTAGGAAAAGATGCCTGCTGGTAGGAATGATTTAAAGGCAGGTATCAGTTAAACCCCTTATGAGTAAGAAGAGGGCAGTTTGTGTCAGTCAGAGCTTTAATCCCCCCTGCACCCTGGCTCTTTGCTCCGTGCCTGCGTTCAGCTCTGCACTGCGCTGAGATTTCATACTCCAGTTCACCCAGCATTCACCTTCCAAGTCTCGCCAGTTCTCCTGCAGCAAACTAAGCTCACGGGTTCCAGAGGCTGTCCTTAGCACGTTCCTGTGGTGGAGATGAATCCTGTTCCTAGGTGCCATCTCAGGACAGCACTGAACTAAACAGCGTTGCCTCAACCTCTGCAATTTGCTTTTTGAGCTTCCCCTGCACTGTCTGGGGCAAGTTGCCAGCGCCGCTCTCGAGTGACTTCTCTGTGATTGATGGTTCCTGGGCTCTGCTCTCTGGAGCAGGAGATTTGGGAGCATGAAGGGCTTAATTCACATCATTGAACAGCCTCCCCCTTGGCTGACTCAGGAGGATGGGAGAGGTTGGTGATATGGCTCTGCCCAGCCATCCCAAGCCTGAAAAATGCCAGTCCTGGGAAAAGATTTGAAACCAGGGCTGTGGATTATGGCTGGGGGGACATTCCCAGGATGGAGAGTCCTGTGGCAGATCCTGGAGGAGCAGGGAGAAAAGGAAGGTTGGAACAAGATGAACTTTAAGGTCCCTTCCGACCCAAACCATTCTAGGATTCTTTTAAGAACATTAACAAACCCATCCCCCTGCCAGGCTCCCTTCTGCTAAGAGGATTGTCAGACACCGATTTCTTCAGGAACTCCTCCTATCATATGAAATAAAATAAAACAAAATCTGATCATTTGGAACACAAACTCAGAGTTTGTTCACAAAAGAATTCCTGTGGAAAATGAGTTAAAAGCTGAAAGATGTGAAATATCTCTGATCCACTGAAAGTCAGCCTTTCTTTTGAATTTTTCAGGACACCTAAGGCTCTCCAGTCCAGCAGGGCAGCCAGACCTCGTTCTAATACCTGGCTTTATCCACCCTTTTTCCTTCAGTACTTACAGACTCTACGCACTTGGGACAGAAGTCTGTTTCTGTAAGACACATCTACAAGTGACTGATGTAAAGGGATTCTCATGGGATCCATCTTATGGGATTTTCTGGCTGGTAGCCTGGTCATACAAAGAACAAATACGCCTGGACATTGAACAAAACTCTAGGATAAAGCAAAAGATCATTTTGAGTGTAGCTGGGGCAAAACAGATTTAGTACTTACAACTTTTTTGGTTTTTAAGTTTATAAACACTTTCTTTGCTAATCTTCCCCTCTAAAAAATAAAGTCACTAAAGATTTTCAAAAGTTTCTCTCTTGCTGATTGTTTGAGAGTTGCCTGGTACCGCCTCATTCTGCAAACGAGCTCAGGAAACTTTCCCCAGGACATCTCAATCCATCCTCTGGACCAGCGTTTTCAGCTTCCCCGTCTGTGGCTCTGCATTAACAAGATTTATGTGGTTTTCCCTTGCCTAGGACAGGGGAGCCTCCTCTGCTCATCCATCACCGCTTTTCTCCGAGCACCAGCAGCAGCAGCAGTGGGTAATCCTGTGCTGTAGGAAATAATGCACTTTCTAGTCCTTCATGGTGTTAATTCACCAGATAAACTCAATGAAATCCCATAAGGACTGAAGTGTAGTCAGCAGCAGCCCAGAGAAAGAGCTGCGGTATGGAAAAGGGCATTTCCTGTGTGACTCCATGGCTGCACTCTGCAGATAAGATAAATATTGCTTATTTAGCTGTCACCAGTAATGAAGATTTTCTTTTCTGCAGGACAATATTAGTAAGCATTAACACATCGCTGCAGCAGCTCTGGTTTATTGGGCTTTTTTTTTCCTGGTTTGTTTCGGGGTTTTTTTCCTGGTTTGTTTGGTTTTTTTTTTTTCTGGTTGGGAGGGTTTTTTCTGGCCTGTTTGTTTGGGGGGTTTGTGGGTTTTGTTTGTTCTTTGTGTGCTTGCTTGTTTGGGTTTTTTCTTGTTGCTTGTGGCTTTTTGTTTGCTTGGGGTTTTGTCGTGGTTTTGTTTGTTTGTTTGGCTTGTTTTGGTGAGAGTTTTTTTGAGGTTTGTCGTTGGTTAAGTTTGTTTATTGGTCTGGGGTTTTATTTCCAGAAAAACCTAATGGAGTGGGCAGGTAGCATAAATACTGGCAGAAGCCAATATCGAATGGAGATGAGGACAAAGGGAATGATAAAGGAAAATCCATTCTGAGGAGGACAAAATCCATTCTGAGGAGGGCAATTATGTTTTCATTGATATCATAACGATTTTGGGCACAAACAGAACAGATTTGCTAACTACCCCTGCTGGTGTTAGTTGGCAGAAATTGTATTGTAATATGAGTTAGCCTAACCCCAGAAAAAGAAAGATCAATGTATAAAAATTTATCTAAAAACCTAATGAGATCTTTAAAGCATTAATTCAGGGAGAAACTGAACTGCTGTGATTTCAGAAGAGCTGCTCTTCACACACACCCCTGGAAGCCACGTGTGCTGTTAGAACAGCCACAGATGTCTTTTTTGGGCTTTTGGAGGAATCCCTCGTGTTTTGCAACACAACAGTTACACCTGAAGTGAACTTCTGAAATCTCTGACAGAACCAAAGGACCTCATTCTCTGCTCATTTTTTTCTGGTAGAATTACTCACGGCTTACACTGGTACATGAGAATAAACAAGCCCAGGCTGTGCACTAACATTCTCCAAAGGGCCCATTAAGGTAATTGTGCCTTGATTCCAGTCCCACCTCCAGGGCCAGCAGAGTTTGGTTTGTACACCCAAAGCCAACGTCCAGAAAAGTCCTATGGAAAAGCAGAGTGTAAGTGAATGGCAGCACTTCCACTACTCCCACACTTCCCTCTGCTCCCCGTGGATCTGCAGGAACTGGAATGTATGCAAAGGACTCCGTGGGACCCGTATTTCCTCTGAAAAATATTTCTCACAGGAAGCCAAATTACTTTTCTTCATTCAACCACACCAGTTAAATTTGCATTTGCAGAATGAGTATTCATTTCTTCGTGATTTTTTGCTCCTCCAAGAGAGATTTCTTGTGGTTTGGGCCATTTCCACCACATGTGCAGATTTCCCACCCAGAATTGTGGCTGCTGAGCTACCACAACCTTGTGCACTGAGGCTGGTGCACATTTAATGGAGGAACAGCATTTACAGCACAAATATCAAACACCCAAATTTAAATATTACTCTGAAATTCAGGATCTGTGTGCCAGCAGTTTTAACACAAATAAACAAAAATGACCTATTTTAGTGCATCAGCTCTTCCCTGATATAGAAGGCTCTTCCAAAATTCCCTTTTTGCTCTGGGTTAGAGTTTAATCCTCATTCCACACGTGTGACTATGGATCTACAAAAGACACTTCAGTAGCTCTTACATTGATCCCAATATGAAAATTTGGATTGTACTGACATTGCCCAGTGTACCATAGTGGATTTGTGACAGAGATGAAATAAAATCCATGAGTTCTGATGTACTCCCTGCTGTTCTCCTTACACAACATTTTGTTACATAAAACTTTTTCTGGGGGGAAAAAAAATAAAAAAGGAGAGGGAATGGAAAAAATAGCATCTTTTTGGTTGTAGGCCAGTTTTCTGTATCAACATGGCAGTAGCGTGTGAAGCGAAGCAAGATTTCCTTATAGCACCATGTGACAAAGCTAATCAAAATAAACATCCAAAAAATAAAGAAATTAAGGGTGAGGTAGCAGACTGTGGGGAGAGCAGATGGTTATTTAAAATAACAGCAAATTTTCCATGCTGACTGCAACTATAGCTCTTGTCACAAAACATTGTTGTTAATGGCGAAAGAGAAGGCAGGAACATCATCAGAGGATTTTGTGGGGCTGGGGAAAGCAAAAGGATGAAAAATATGTGGGGAAGAGGGAATTGTCAGCTCTCTGAAAAAATCTGCTCCAAATATCAGTGGCGCTAGAGCAGAGACAGGAGAAACAGCAAGGCAGCAGGTGGAAGGAAGATCACATTGATCAAATGTATCATACACAATAAGAGATCTCTCACGAGCCCAAGGATCAGATACTGTGCTAAAGGAGAACCTTTTGTCTTCTCAGGAATGTAAAACCACAAAATTCATAGTTTATAGTAGTTTAAAGCACAGAAAAGAGGGTCTGGACCCCAAAAAAGGAGCTGGGAAACCAGCATTGACCTCAGACCATTGCTCAAGTCCTGGTTCAGGACCAGCCACTCGCCCAGCCTCAAGCACAAATCCACAGCCTGAGTTCCAAGTCACGGCTTTGGCCAATCCTGACACTTTACAGGCTCTCATAATGAGGAAGGCTTCCCACTGTTAAGGGCAGTGTATGCACCAGGATGTGCTTTTTCACTAATTCAGATTTAAACGTTCTGCTGGAATCTCAGGTAAAAACAGGGAGATGCAGCTTCCAAGAGGGAGAGGGTGCTGCCAGCCAGGTGCCAAGAGCATCTTGGGTGCTCAGATCCAGTGGAGAGGGGACCTGGGAGCCTCTGCCTGCAGTGTTGCTCTGCCCACTTTGTACTGTGAATCCCTTTTTAAGGCTGAATAAAAGCACTAAAAATCAGAAATTGCAGACAAATTGCTGCCTCTCTACAGTTAAAATTTCCAGAAGTGAGCTGTCAGCACACTGGGAGAATGGGGAGCAGCCGGCTCTGCTTGGAGCTATTAAAGTGTTTGCAGCACTCCAGACACTTCAGGATCTTGGCACAGTGAGCAATAAATGCACAAGCAGCATCTTTTCTGTCTCCTGCAGAGACGGGGAAGAGAGGGACATAGTCTAAAGCCCCAGAAGCTGGGATGGCAGTGACACAGAGGATGCAGCTGCAGCTTTTGCCAAGGATGACGGGATTCTGTGGAGTTCACAGCGCACACCACGGGCGGTTGTGTTGGTCGTGGTGGTACCACCCTGAGCTGGGCCCTGGCAATGCCCTCAAATCTGGAAGACCCATTCTCCCTCATCACCTGCGTTTTCCTGTCCTTCCAGCTTGTTTTCTGTGTGTGTAATACAAATGTTTGTGTTTTCCATGACTGTGAGGCAGCTTTTCTAGGATCTATTTCACTCCTGTAGCAAAAAAAAAGGGTTTCTGAGTTTTCCATTGAATGGCAGCCTCTGATCTGTTGCATCAGCTTCTTCTCAGGCAGATACACCTCAGTTCTTGTCTTACACAACTTCCTACTTAAAAATACGCTCAGCACTCTCTCAGCGACAGAAAGGACAAAGGCAAAGGCTTGTCTGCCCAGGAACACAGAAATGTTCATTTGTCCATCCTGATGAACTACTGCAGCTGAACAGCAAAGGAAATTAAAGCATTTTTCTAATTCTCTTCCCTCTAAGGGACCATCCTTGCAAAAATCTACCATGTGGATGCTCACAGTATTTAAAATCATGGTCTGCTCAAAGGTGCTTTCTGAAGAGCAAGAAAAGTTTTGCTGAGAGTCTCAATTCCTGGTGACTGGACGTCAGTGAAGATCCTGCTGCAGCATTATCCAGATTAATTGTAACTCTAATTTTCCTCAGAATTCACACATCTTTGCACTGGCTTTCCATACCATTTTACTTAAACTCTGATATTACGCAACCATTTTATATCACCCCTCATCAGCACGGTATCTGAACACTTCCCACATACAAACTGAGAGAGAATATAAACTTGAGCTAATTCTCTGCCTTTCTTGCACCTTGGGGTAAAACCTCAGCTTTCATGGCAGCTTTATTTTTCATTTTAGATGTTATAGTTTCTTCTTGATGTACTATTGCTTGGTTAAAAGGGATTTACTGAATAGAAATCTTGTTTTCTAATGAAATTTCCAGTGTTATGGCACAAAGGTGGGAAAAAGGCTCTGGTAATCCAGAGGAGAATCCCAGACCCCAGTTTGTGAGGGTGCTGAGCATGGTTAGAAGGACACAGGACAAAAAGCAATGAGGAAAGCTTTAGGAGAGCTGACAGAGTGAGTGCTGAATCCAAGAGGAATTCAAGGAAGGACTTCAGGAAGCCCTATCTCCTGTGTCAGGGGCAGATGTGGTGAATTGTCCTTGCTGCTGGGGGAGCAGAGCTGCAGCTACACATGGATGTACCCTAATGCCCAACTTCCTAGTTGCTGCAAAAGCATTTGACTAGAGCTTTCTGTCTGATTAATTCTGTTTTGTAAATGTATCCTACCTCAGTGGTCGAATGAAATCAAAGTTTATCATTTTCCTCATTGCTGAGGGCCTTGAAATTCAGCACAGCAGCTCCATCCCAGATTCAATTTGTTAGATTACATTAGATCCCTTCAGACTTAAAAAAATGGGCACCTGGTGAGCTTCTCTATTACATTTCCAAAACTTCTTGCACTTAGCAGCATTTTTCAATAAGTTTCTTTGCAAATAAATTGTCAGTGTGATTAAATTCTTGTTCAGGTGCTGCACACAACAGTTGGAGTGTCCATGTGAATATGGAATGAAACACAAGATTAAACTCACTGTAAAAGCAGAGGGCGGTCAGTGACTGGCAGTTTTTTGCTTTTTTTTCCTTGGTTTGTTTTTTCTTCTGAAATTAAAGTTCTTGCCAGGTTTTACAACCCCCAAAAATCACATGTCTCTGCCTCTAATAAACAGCTGCTAAATGATTCCCTGAACAGCCTGTTCTCCTCCTGCAGAAAGCAGGCAGGAGCCCACCTCCAGCACGACTTGGCCACTTCTCATCTTGCTGTACCCCTGCACATGTAGCTCAGAGAAACACAAAAGCATCCAGACAAAGAATTCTGACGAACTTAGTCACAGACTTGCATTTAAGGATGTGTGGGATTATCGTTACAGGAAAATTTATACATTGGAAGTCAGATGTCTGGGGTGTTATGGTTAGAAGGAAAACACAGAAAACCAGAAAATTTGTTTTCATGAGAGTGGGGAAGCACAGCATGTACCAGAAATGTTGACAGGAGTACCTCTCTTGCAGACATAACCCTGCATATATCACAGGGTTGGACAAATTCACCACTGCCACTTAAAGTGAAAAAAAATCTAAAGAAGCACCGTTACTGCTGCTGCTAAACCTCCAACAGAATTGCTTCTTTTCTGATAGAGGTGCACTTCTGCTTTAGGAGCAGTTTAAGAAAAATCTGTACAGAGACTAAGATTCCCTTTTGAAACTGTTATCTCTACAGACCCAACATTTTAAATAAGTTGTTTGTTGCTTCAAACAGCTCTATTCCAAACAGTTCCAGTTATCTCTGTGCCAGGATTTTTCCCAGAGGTAGATTTAAGCATGAGGACTAACATCAGACCTTTTCTGACGCTAAGAGAAGTTTGAGTCTGGATTGGCAGTCCATGGTACCCGGAGTGGGGAGTGGTAACCTGTGAAAAGATCGGAGAACTAAAACATTCAGGCTGGAAATTGTTACTCTTCTGCTCTGTCATGTGCAATAATATCACAGAAGGGACACCAGTGGCATCAGCAGGACTCCACAAAATGCTTGACCACTCTCAAAACCATCTTGCCTTAGGAAGTCAGAGCTATGTTTAATTACTTGTAAAGCTACACTGAGCTTGAAAGGAAGAAACTGTCAGAGTGTACCAAGAAGCCAAGTAATTATCCTGCATTAATCTTCGGTTGCCCCCCTCCCCTGAGATGACCTGAATTTGTAAATTCCATGAGCTCTGGAGTCTGTGGAACCGCTGCGTCAAGGCCAGAGGATTACAAAGAGTTTTCATTCTGAGGCTGAATGAAAAGCTAATAATGATCCTGAAGAACATTCAGGTTTCCAGTTGCTAACACCGAAAAGACTTTTAAAGCGGGAAAAATACAGCTGCGTCCACCCAATAACATCCATTCGAGATCTGATGCTTGATCCCACTTATGTAAATGATAACCTTTCATTAACTGGATAAAGAGAAAAACAACTTTAATATAGTATCTCTTGGCAGAAGACTCAATTGAACAGAAAATTGAGAAAAAAAATTAAACTCACAATGCAGTTAATAGCCAAAATGAAAAGTTTTTCCTCAGCTGCCCTCTTGTTCTAATAGGTCACAAAGTTTTAAAATTCCATTATCTTCCACGATTGGTCATTTTTTACAATGTAATTGGTAATTGTTGTTTCAAACTGAAAATTAAAATGTAGGGTTTGGTGACAAAAGAAGTTTCTTTTATTAAGACATATTAAAGAATCAGGAGTAGCTCCAGTGACTGAAATCAGTCGATTTAGCCCAGTGAAATAAAACTTCATCATGTTGAAGTTGTTTAAAGTATTGTTTGCTCATAACTAAAGGGAGCAGCACAAATGGGGTGTTCATCGTTCCAGTAAGTTTGTGATCTTCATTTTCTAGAAATGCGTTTGTCAAAGAGCTTCCTATTATGAACCTGATTATTACCTGTATTAGAAACAGGAGCCTCAACCAACCGTTGTCAAAATTCATTTTAGAAATCGGTCTGGAAGACAAGTATAAAGGCATTTAATCAGCAATCCTATCTAATAGAACTGATTAGAAGACACAGTTTTGCATGAGCCTACCTTGATCATAGTGAGAGCAGATAGCAAATGTTCTGAATTTGAATAAATTAGCAACAATCCCATCAGGGCACAGAGATAAGGTAATACACAGATATGAACTGCAGCAATAAAAGGTAAAGTGGGAAATGAGATAAGATTATTTTTCTTAACAACTCCACTAAGTTGATCCAAGAAGAATAACTAAAAGAATTCAAAGTGAATGCAGCTTATTGTGGTCTTGGATTCCTCTTCCAGATCAGACTGTGGATATAGTAGAAAATTCATCAGCTCTCCCTAAATCTCTTGAAGATCAATTACACTTCTGCACATGTGTACACAAACAGCTACACACCTGATACATGAAGTCATTTTCTAAGGGTGGAAATATTCCCATTTAATCCCACCTTTAATCATGGAAAATATTCAGAATTCAACCAGACTCCCTTGCAATGGAGAGAAATTAAATTAAATTAAATGGATGTAATAGCCAGGCTCCTTAAAACAACTTTAGAAACTGCTACACACAAAATGGGGAGAAAGTCCCACACAAAATGGGGAGAAAGTGCCACACAAAATGGGGAGAAAGTCCCACACAAAATGGGGAGAAAGTGTCACACAAAATGGGGAGAAAGTGCCCCTTTCCTTGCTGTGCCCAGCAATGAAAACCACCACGGATCATCCCAGCCAGACACTCAGAAAGGCAATGGCAATGAAATGTTGTCCTGAGCAGGACTAGAGCTTCCGAAATGAGAGTACAACAAAAAATCAGCACTGGGGATGAACATTTGGCAGCTGTACAAGGACAGCAGTCATGGCAGGCCCAGGGCTAACTCTACATCTGGGTTTCTATTGCTTTCACTGATGAAAACCCTTCCCATAAAAATTATTCAAAAAACAAACAAACAAACAAACAAACAAAAAAAACCCCAAAGGAACACTAAAATCATGAGACCAGTTTAAAGGGCATCATTTAACAGAGCCAGTGAACAAAACAAAAATTTGCCACAAACATTACTTTTTCCACCTCTTATTTCAGGTCTTTTTCCACTTGGGCTACTGAGCATTTGGGCTTCAGATTAAGAAGTAAAAGGGAGAACAGCAGACCCAGATATCAGGGGAAAAAAGACATCGTGAGACAGGCCATTATAAAAAGGAATTTCTGAGAAAATCAACTTTGTCAAAGTAGATCTGGTGGAAGGTTTTTCCACTCAACAGAGCTGGAGCATTTGCCCCCTGACCAAGGTCAGGTGGTTCCTGTAAGGTCGCACAACCCTTCCTTTAAAAGCATCACACAAAACATTGGTAGACGCAAGTTCTAAACTTACCCCACCTGTAAATATTTTCTAGTGGAGATTTAGTCATTCAAATGAACAATTGTGGTGATTATATTTAACATCACCAAAAGTAGAGTGCACTTCTGTTAATAGCTTCAAGGTAGGGAAAGGAAACACTGGGGATAAAGCCATCCTTTAAACCTTGTATATTTTTATTATCATTGCAGGAGCAATTCAGAATTCTGATATGCAATGTTAATAGGACAGATTATAGTTCACCTGAGCCCCAAATTTCCTACTGCTAAGGCAAAAGAGATTTTTACTTATTATTTTCTTGAAGTCCATTGAACTCTATTATATGGCAAGATGTACCTGGATTCCAAACAAACTTTAATCTGCTTCTAACGGTGGGTTAAAAAATAAAAGCTTTTGAAAGTCAGATATATGTGATTGAATAACTCCTGTTGCAGGTCTGCTAGTGAACCTTGGGCCTAATTTATTCTCTCTGAAGTTACTGCAAAAAGAACTTTCTATTTTTTAAGGTTTTGGCATCTCATAGCAGCCAAGAAAGCTTGAAAAAGAGCTGTGTTCTGAAATACTTGGAGTTAGCTCTGAGGTACAGTAAGTTTGGCAAATATAAATTTGACGTTAAATTTTCCTTCACATATATTCAGTCCCTAAAATACAAAGTGCATAGAAATATGGGAGTTAACAAAAAAATCTCTGAACGAGGACAGCAGTCAACAAATGTACTGATTTTGTGTGAAAGAAGGGTCAGCTTTGCCTCTGCCCCATCCAGCCAGAACAAGACTCCTTGGCAAATGGGAAAAATAGTTAGTGAAGGAAGATATTGAAAAAAAAACACAAAGAGGAGGACTTTTATCCTCATTAATTTCTTTTGGCCATGCAGCAGCATCTCCAGTGTGCTAAAGAAAAGGCATGAAAAGGTTGGGGAATCACAGAACTCTGACATTGCTTGGATATCCTTAAATTATCTCTCCAAGAGCAAATCTGTTGCTTCTCTACCCCCATTTCTAAGGGCTGATCAAAAGTCTTGGAAAGGCAGGAGAAAGACCCCCACAGACATTGGCACCTTCTGTATCAGCATTTCCTTTTCGCTGGGGAATGTAAAAGTGTGAATAATTCAGATCTCATCAGAGGTGGTTTTAACAATGGGAGAACAGCAAGAAACACTTGATTTCTCCTGCAGGGACTGGAGGATGAGTCAGTGGCACCAGGATGTGTAGGTGGGATCCAAAGCACTGTGTGCACTATCAGCCCCTCATCCCTCACCTCCCTGTTCCAGTCTGTAAAGACAGAGTTTGTGAGCTTCTGAAAGTATGACCCCCAACACACATGATAAAATCAAATAGATATTATCTTTCTAAGTGTCTCACATAGATAAATGGTGAAATTATCTATTATGAAAGAAATTGGGCCTTCTTACCTTTTAGAAAATGCCTTAAATTTAATACTTTACCTCTGATACTGTCTCAGGGAGCATAAAACCAGCATGAATGGCTGAGGCAATTGAGAAACCCTGAATAGGAGGAGAAGCTCTGTCTCTTTGCAAAAAGCTTCCAGCCACAGCTTGCAGGGAAAAGCTGTGGAATGTGCTCCCAGCCTCTGTCCGTAACATGATTATGCAAAGTAGACGATAGTAATATTGCTGCCCTGCCATCACTTACAATGCATTTGCTGTCTTCAATTCCATGTAATTTTCATTGAATTTAGGTCCATCAGGTCCACAGGAGTCATGTGAAAATGAGATCCTTATTCAAAGCAATTGATGCAGTTGAAGAAATGGGAAGTGTTAAGGCTGCTATCCATTATGCTAATGGGGGGAAAATTATCCCAAAAATACAAAGAGAGAAAATCTACTTAACTGTGCAGGTTTTCAGTTACTTCCATTCCAGAGATAAAAAAGAGGTCTGTGAATCACAGCTGTCCTCAGAATACTTGAACATAGGTGTTCAGGTGGGGATTATGATATATATCTAACACTGCTGACAGACCTGACCCAGCAAAGGCTGCATTCCAACAGGATCTCAAGTTGGAGCTTGGAGTGAGTGCTCCAAACTTCAAATATCAACTTTGGGGTAGAGGCTGCTGAGCAAAATAGACAAGGGATAAAGCAGGACCAGTAATTTAAAGACAGACCTTGATCTTAGCAAAGCAGCAGAGCACATTGGCCAAGTCAGCCTGCGTGAATCCCCTGTAAACTCCTGCAGCTCCAGAGTGTAATGACGTGCTGCTCTGAGCAGGAAACAGTGCAGAAAGTGGTAATTAGAATTCTGGGTGCAGTAGAGAACTGCTGATCCACTGGGCAGGTTTATGCAATTAAGAATTTAGATATCTCATGAAGATATCACACATAATTTGCCAAACTTCTTAAGCAATCGCTCATTGGCATCACTGGCTTTTACATCAAATTACAGCATCACACTGCAGTTTATAAAATCCCTGAGTTTTGCCACACAAGCAGCAATGCACTGAAAATAAAGTGGCCAAGTGTATCAATCCATAACAAAAACAATTGCACATTCTACCTTGGTGATATTGTTAGCTGTATCTGTGCCTTTTTACAGGAACAGATTGATATATATATATAGATTTTTTTTAGAATATTTTTATATAGTGATGTCAGTCATGACAGTGTTGTCTACAGCCTTTCTTTAAACCTGTTTATTTACTTGAGGAGTTTTTTTTGCTCCTAAGACACCCTAGGCATGCACATGGTAGAAACTGACATTTCTTTGGCTATGAAGATGGAAACACTTCAGATCTAACCCAAATACTTTAAATTACTGATACAGTTATTTCAGTTTTGTTTGGGGTTTTTTTTGTCTGTGTTGTTTTAGAAGCAATAACTGGCTTTGCAATATGTGCTGTAAATTACAGCAAAAAAAAAAAAAAGGAAGAGTCCCAGGCCTGAAAAACAATAACCAATTGTCCCCTGTGTCCTCCTACAGGTACGTCCTAAACAACAAAATAAACAGAAAACAGAATACATCCTACTGGAAATTCTACCTTCATTGACATCAATGAATTTTTTCCCCTTTGATGCACACTTATGCATAAAACAACATTTTATTTCAGTCAGTCTGGTTTAGTGTTATTAAAGATAGTGGTGGGGTTATTGAAAATGGTGAAGGACAAAACTCAGAGACTTTAGGCAACTCCAGACAAAGTTGCTCCTGATCCAGGCCTGCATCTGCCTGGTTGAAGGCAAAGTGACCCAGGTTAAGAACATCTTCTACCAATGGAACCACTGCAAATATGCTGACGAACTCTGAGAATCCAATTTCTTCTCAAGGCGATGGACAGTGAGGAATTTGACTCAACAGATAAAGCTCCAGGATCAGATGTGTTGGTTTATCAAGCATTCCTTTACTGCAAGTAATTGTAATTATTTTTTTGTACCTGAAGAAAGACAGAATTACACAGCTCTGTTTTGCTTCTGTAAATCAAATGAAAATTTAGAATCGAAACAGAAGTGTTTGCAAAATGACAACGGAGACAGGACAGGAATTATTTCCATGACTACTGAGGAAAAAAGGTCCAGTTAGTAGCACTCTGTGGACTCTTGTTTCAGACACACTGACTCTAGAGACCTTTTTCTACAAATCAGACAAATTCAGACATTCCTTGACAAGTTACTTGGCTTAGGCCTGGCTGGTTCTACAGATTTATCATCACTGCAAGCCAAATTTCAAAGGGACCTGTTCCTTCCACAGCTTTCTGTGCCGTTTTCTGTGCCAGCAGCATTGCCTGCCTGGCTATGGCTGCAGTTTGTCCCTTTTGCCCCTGCTTAGGATCCATCCTAGGAAACAACCCTAGGCATCATCCACACGTTGTAGCCTAAGGGATGATGCTGTTGTGCTTGTGAACACCCTCAGTAAAAATGAAATGCTAAAGAAAAGGCCTTAAAAGGATCTCCCAGACCCCTGAGTACTTCAGTGCGTGCTTAAAGAAGCATACGTGCTTCATGAAAATCTGCTGCCACCCTCCGCCACAGCGAAAGCTGAGTGTGGCTGTTGTTCTAATGTCAGCTAGGCAGGGTTAGTGCTTCCCTGCTTCCCTGCTGAAGATCCTTTCTGCTCATGCTGGCTCTTTATTATACAAACTAGTATTTGTAGGTTGAAAAAGAAATTTTTTTAAATGCCCCCGAGAAGAAAGGGATGAGCTGAGCAATCCTAATCACAATGCTGAAACTGTCAAGGAAGGGAATTCCTTCTGGATCTGTGCTGCCCAGCTGGGCCAATGGGACTTTAGTTTGGCTGACACTTAGGCACTATCAGTAAAAATCACCTACAGTAAAACACGCTCTGATATCAACTTGGGATAGCCAAGCATTCAGGAATTGATCCTTGTGCTCACCTTGAGTTTGTTCTTTATAAATCCACTGGTCCATCTTCATGCCTCTCTGTAAGCCTAGGCTATGATGGATTTATTAAACTGAAAAATCAGTGAGATGGCTTTTCCTTCTCCAATCCCCCCTCTGCACTGGGATATTTTAAAGCACAGCAGCAGCAGTAATGAACGCCTCTGTGCATGCTCAGAGATAATTATTTGCACTGTTTCCATCTACTTTTCCAAGGTTTGCCATCTGATGCCCACCTAATATGAAGCCTCTCTCCGCTGGGAGAACGAGCACAACTGATCACAAGGGAAAAGTTCAGTTTGAGAACATATGGCTGAGCAAACAGAATGGATCCCCTGCCTGACAGCTGCTGCCCTCAGCCTTGCTGCTGCACCCTTATTTTGATCTAAATTCCCTATTTTGCACCTGTAAGAAGCCGTGCAGGGCAGATCTTGAGAGTGAATTTTCCATTCAATGTTCTTGTTTAATATAATCAAATATACCTTTGAGCAAAGGAAAAAGGTAATTAATTGGAAGAGGAAGAGGCAGCACTGCTCTAAAGGGCTGTGTGATAAGACTCTAACAACAAACAGCTTTATCTCTGTGGTTCTTCCTCCTTTACAGGTCTAAGAGGGAGAAAACCATCTCCATATCAAACTATCTCCACTGATTCATTAAAAGATACGCAAAATGATCAAGCTCCAAGTTCTGGACAATTCCCTGGGCAGCTCTGCTAAAGCAAAACTTCCCACAGATTTCACACTGAAAAAAAAAAGGGTTTTGAAAGTACAGCTAAAGCTTCAAATCACATCAGAACTCTTCTCTTCAGAAGGTCCTCATAAGTCACAAAGGATATTTTATTCAGAAATACTGAAATGTGCCAAGGCACTGAGATTGCTTATTTTGTAGGAGGATTTATGGATCTGAGAGTAATTCGGTGCAGGAATAGGCTCCAGAAAAATGTACTTCTGCCTGTACTTCTTACCTATGGAAGAAAAATCCATGTTAGATTCTATATCCAAGATGTTCTAACTCCCCCAGCAAAGGTTAAATGACTGGGTTTAATGCAAAAGCAGGCAGACGACACTCTTTTACAAATGTTCATGAGGCACACCAAAAATCACAGGATTTGGAATGAAATTTTTGCTTTGTTAAGGGCACTAGCACATGGTGTTCTAAAATAATGACAGAAATAGTCGTAGCCATATTGCTTATCCCAGAAATCCAACACTTCTAGGGAGAATGCCAAATGCCAGGCGGATTTCTCAGTTGTTGCAAAGTCTTAGGAAATTACTGATCATCTTCTGGGGGGAGGGAACCACTGATCCAGCCAAGGGCTCATCACCCTTAGGTGACACAACAGCCAGCCTGGTTTTTAAGGCTGAGATCAGCCTAAAGAGTGGGAAGAAAAAGAAAGGAATACAATCATGCAAGTCTTCCACAGCTCGTATCTGCTTAAACCCAAAAGTAGGATTTGAAGTTGAGCAAGAGAAGTGTAATTTTTTCTGAAAAATCTGTTCAGTGACTGAAAAAAAAACCAACAGTAAAATTTAATGAGAGAAGAATTAAACTCTGGTCAAAATCCAGGTGGAGGCTGTACATGGCATTATTATAGGCTCCCATATGGTCCCTAGAGGCATTGAACGTGACAAGGGAATTTAGGCACAGGGAAATGTAATTATGTGTGATTGAAACAAAATAGCAGCCAGTTTGTGCACATACTGATCCTGTTGAATTAATATTATTCTACTGAATTATTTTCAGATGCTATTGTATTTTCTGAGGTAGCCATAGGTTTCTTCACATTCTGTTTCATGTTACTTTTTTTAGCCATCAGAACTTAGTGACATATAAATTGCTGTCTGAGTTGACACAGTTATTCCCTCTTGATGTCTTTAAGTAGGAGCATAATGTGACAGATGAGAGTGCTGAAACTCAGTGTCTCACACGGGCTTAAAAATAAGTTATTCCTGCAAAACTTTGAAAACTATTCTACAGGGGAACAATTTTTATACTCTGCTTTATTTGCTTTTCTTTCTCCCTTCATTTTTCTATGCCTAGAAACATGTATGAAAACAGGGATTTAGTTGTTCAGGAACTCATCTCCTCCTGCTGTGCAGCCATCACAGGAAATCATAACCCTTACTCTCAGAAGCAGCGGAGGACTAGGTAGCAGCATAGATCAAATAAACACTGAAAAGTTAAACAGGGCTGAGATTTAGGGCTGGGTTTAACTGCAAAAACACGAGGAGTTGAGTTTGAGATTGGCAAAGTTGTGTTGACAGGTAATTTTGGCTCAAAAAAAGGAAATCAGTGTGAAGCCTGGGCTGCGTGAAGGCAGGTCCAGCACAACCAGAACACAGGTACAGTGGTGACAGCAGGCAGAAGGAACATTTCTGGAGATTCCTGTAGTCTTGATGCGGAGAAGTCGTTCCAGCAAGATCTCTTGTCACTCTGGAGCTCTCAGAGGAAGCTGTTCCTGGAGAACTTCCACAGCATCTAAGCCAGACTGGAGTCACAGAACCCTTTCCGTTCCAGGCCAGCCTGAACCCCGCAGGAAAAGGGGATTCGTATCCAGGATTCACACTACCAACCTTCCCAAGGCTTCACACGTGAGGTTTTGGGTTTAACTCATTTCAAATGTTTATTTAATGTTAGATTAACCTGTTTGGGGTATAAATTACATCAAGGCCAAAACAATGATACGAGTCAACTCTTTGGGTATCAACAGGTACAGAAAGTTTAATTTCAGAAAAATCTTTCCCTTCCTGGTTTATTTTGAAAATTTGCATTAAAATAATGTCTCTGCTTGTGTTTGCCCCCACTGCTTTATTATTCACTCAGAACACTCATTCCTTGCATATGATGTGATCATTATTTGCTGTTGAAACACTTTTAATGTCACAAAATGGATTAAATCTTCAAGTGAGGAGTGAGCAATTGGAAAACCCTATCACCCAAGCAACAGCAGTCCCATTTCATGCCTGTGTGTCTAATTATACCTAACAAGGCAAAAACCCCTTATCTCGGAGGGAATGAAACATTCTCTTTTTCCCAAACAATTTCTTTTTTTTTTTTTTTTTTACATCTTAAATGATGGGCAAAGCTGGTGGGTTCTGTATTTTGTAACCAAGCCAGGCACGGTAATTTGTTAAGCATCCATGCCAGGTTGGTATTTGATATAAAATGATCCAAGGAGGAGGGATCTGGGGGGATTTGCAGTACTCGGGACTTTTCCCACTGTGGCAGCTCCTTGGGCTGGATGAGGATGGGTCGTGAGGCCAAACACTGGACTGGCCAACACTTCCCAGACCAAGAGGGTGAGCACTAGGGTGGCCGAGGCTTCCTGGGCAGCAGGTCCTGCCCTCGGCCCCCACTGTGAGTCCCCAGTGCCGGCACCTCAGTCCCAGGGATCTCAAAATCCAGAGAGCCCTACGGAGCCCATCGGGATGGCAGCGCTGTGCTGCCTCCACAGCTGGCCCAAGAGACCCTGAAACATGACAGTGGTTCACAAGGCTCTTCCCACGGGCCCAAAAAGCTGTTCCCAGAGGCCCACAAGGAACCTCCCGGAAGGCCATAAGACTTTCCCCAGAGGTTCCGAAGCCACTTCCCAGCGGTCCAGAACGTTCTTCCCAGAAGTCCACGAGGCTCTTCACGGGCAGTGCCGCCGCCCCGTCCCTCAGGGCTGGGTCCCGCTGCTCAGCTCCCACCTCCGGCGCTGCGAGCGCGGGGCGGCCCCGTCCCGGGGAACCCCCCGAACCTGAGGGGCCCCCCGAGGCTCCCCCGCCCCAGGCCCGGCCCCAGCGCGGCT
>VZTI01004867.1:1237444-1253284 GCA_013397865.1 Struthidea cinerea
CGCTGAGCCGCCGTGTGACCGGCTGCCCTGCGCTTCCACAGCATCACAAAGCGGGTCAGGCTGCAGGGGCTACAGGGGGTCGTCTGCTCCGGCAGGGTCGTACCGGAGCGCATGGCACAGGATTGTGTCCAGACCGTTCTGGAATATCTCCCGTGAGGGAGGCTCCACAGTCTCCCTGGGCAGTGTGTTCCAGTGCTTGCAGTAAAGAAGTTCTTCCTCGTATTTAGGTTGAGCTTCCTGTGCATCAGTTTCTGCCCATTGCTTTATGTCCTATTGCTCTGCACCACCGAGCGGAGTCTGGATCCATCCTCTTGGCACCCCCCTTTAGATATTTATAAACGTTGTTGAGGTTCCCTCTTAGACATCCCTTCTGGGGCCTGAACAGGCCCAGCTCCCTCAGCTTTTCATTGTCAGAGAGATGCTCAAGTTCCTTCATCTCTGTTGCCCTTGATGGACCCGCACCAGGAGCTCCGTGTCTCCCTTGTATTCAGGAGCCCAGAACTGGACACAGCCGAATACTTTCCTCCAGTTGTTTCTCACACAGCCTCTCTAAAAGCTCTGTGTGTCAGAATTAACCCACAGGGGCACTCTCAGCTCCCCAGAGAATAGCACCTGCAGTGTAGGGTGAAAGATCAGCCTGCCCAGCTGCCAGCTGTCTCTCCTGTAATGTATGGATTCCTTGTAACAACATGGCTTTTTTAATTCATAAGTTAATAAACGTATGTATATCTCTAATTGTCATAAATAAAACTGTTAGCAACATTAATTGCACTGGGTTCTTCCCCCAGGTGTGAATCGCCATTTCCACATGATTTGTATCCGGGATAAATTCAGCCAGAATATCGGACGGCAGATCTCATCTAAAGTGATCTGGGACCATCTGAGCACCATGTATGATATGCAGGCTCTTGTGAGTATAAAGCGTTGGTGCTGCCACGTGGTTTCATTGAGTTCAGGAGTTTTGACAGGCCAAAATCACTGGGCCTGTCCTACTTTTGATGATACTTAGAATTAGGTGTCATTCCAGTGAGTTGATGGGGTTTTCCCTGAGTAAAAGTAAATTAGGTAGGAGACAATAAAACCAGCAGTGGCTTGTGGGAGTTTTTTGAGGTTTTTTGATACCATGTTCTGACTTTGTTTATTAAAGTTGCCTAAATCCTGATCCAGAAAATGTTTAGATACATACATAAGTGTCAAATGAGAAAGTTATAGTGTGTTTACATAAGAATTCGCTATGTTTGGATGCCAAAAATTATCTCAAATGATCATGAGTTGAGATCTCAGGTATCCTGACCTTAGTAATCAGTTTGATATCGGAAGCCTCCTGCTTCTCTAACTTCTGAAATGTCTTGTTAAGAATTATTTAGCTCCTAATTGCATGTAAAATAGAACTTAAGAATGCATGTCAAAATTCAAATTAAAGTCTTTACCAGTCACTCACAGAGATCTTTCTTTTCTTTCTAAGCATGAATCTGAGATTCTTCCATTCCCTAATATAGAGAAGAATTTTGCTCTTCCTGACGAAATGATTCAAGAAGTGAGAGAAGGTGAGATGTGATTGCAGTTGGTGATTCTTGGTTGCTTTAATCTCATCTCAGAATCTTTAACAAAACTCTCCCTAAAACCACGTAACCATTGATAACAATCCTTTCCGTAGGAAAAGTAATGATGGAAGAAGAAGTGAAAGAGGAAATTTTAAAAGAAGAGATGGAAACGCATGCAGGTCCTGAAGAAGGTAATTTTGTAACTCTCTACTGTGTAATACGAGATTAAAAACCAACTGTAATTGAGAAATTAATGTTAAAATGTAAATCCAAATGCTGTGTACTTTGTGATTTGTACTCAGACTTAGCCTGTGCTCATGCTAAGAACGTGACTAATTTAAGAGTGCACAGAGTAAGCAGCTGCTTATCGAAAAGATTTCTTCTTTGCTCCTAATTCATCTGTGCAAAGTTGTATAGCTTTGGAGATTTTTGGCTTTAATATGTACTTGAAAAACCCCTGGGAGTCTGAAGGAATCTGAGGATCTCTGGAAGAAAGCTGAGTCTCATTTTATTGAACTTAAATGCTCTGTGTTGGGAACTTTGTAGTCATGGGGGAAATAGGGCCTATAAATCAAAAAAGATTGTAAAATTGCATGCTGAAATGGGAAGGTGGGGCAGAGTGTTTATTTTATTTTATTCTCGTTATCGTGCTGCTTTTGAATAAAAGGCTTGTTTTCCTAACACTTTGCTGTAGAACAAGTCAAATGTGAACAGTAGAGATCCTGCTGTTTATCTTACCAGACCAAGCCAACTGCTAACTATATAATTTCATCATATTTATATCACTGAATAAGTGGTGTTTAAAGATTGTAATAAAAGATCTAAAGTGTATTTTAAAATATATTAAATTTCACATTTTGGGTGTTCAGTTTTAAAATCTATGATACCAAATGTAATGATTGCTGCTGATTATAAATTCCATAGATTGGTCCTATGTTTGTGTAAATGTTCCTTTTAAGTATTTTAATATTAAGTGCTGTTTACTTCCACTTAATGAGTTTGAATTTCAGCCTGTCAAAATACATGCCTGTCTTTAAAGCAAATAATAAAAGCAAGATGTGCCTTTCTCAGAGATTTTTCCTTTAGAACTGAAAGTAAGACTTAAATGGTGGACAAGTATGCTGAGAGTTGATTGTTTTGAGAAGTTTTATGGAATATAAAGAAGTTTGATATCACTCTTGTTTGCCTATGTGTATGACTCTGATCTGGAATCATTACTTTGATCCTATTTCAGTTTTTGCACCCTCTGGAAGTTTAGGAAAAACAACTGAAAAGCCAAGCAGCAAAGAGAAAGAGAAAACTTCATCAGATCCCGGATCCAAAGAAGGGTCTGATAAGAGGAAGCGCAACAGAGTCACCGAGAAGGTTCTAAATGCCAACAGCAACCCCTCGAGTCCCAGCGCCGCCAAACGACGCAGGACGTAGAGCTGAGGAGGAGCGGTGAAAAACTCTGGGATGGGAGGAGGGAGCAGGAAAAACAAGGAGCAGCACAGTTGCTACATAAACTTTTGGAGGAAGTAAAAGATACCTGAGCCAGTATTTGAGGAATCTGCACCTTGGCGTTGTCTCTCCTGAGGTGTTTTCTGGGCAGCAGCGAGGAGCCGCCTTCCTGGGGCAAGGGGACAAAGCTGGCACTGGGGAGGGTGGGTGTGACAGTGCCAGGGCTGCATTTCAAACCAGCAACACACTCTGTGTCAGCACAGCTCATAGACCACGCTCTGTGTCAGCAGAGCTCGTGGAACGAGTGCCCAGTGGGGCACAGGGCCTCAGACCATCAAAAGCAGAGGTGATTTCTGTAAATGTGGGATTGCTTTTTCTGCCTTTGCTGTCTGTGAGTATTACAGACATTATATTATATCTGTGGGTAATGTTTGGCCATTCCCCTTCCATTTGTATCAAATGTCTCAATTTTTTGGTTCAGTAAAACTAAAATTATTTTAAATGCAGATAACTACTGCATTTGAAGTGTTCTTTCGCTCTCTTTGCTGGAGGAACCTCATTTCACCCTTTTTGATGTAACATTTTACAACCATAAGTAAAGTGAAAATTATAATGCCCCTAGCCAAAATAATTAATAAATGTCCTAAATAAAATGTCTGGTGATGAAACATGGTTTTGTAAAGGATCAGCTGAGCTGTGCATGCAAGTGGAGGTGTTGCTTCATCCATTTGTAATACAGTAGTGTATAACAGTGGGGTTTGTACTTGATTATTTATTTTTTTAAAGCAGTTTTAGTAGATGTGAATGGAATTGGTTTTCCAAAATGTTGGTTTTGTTCTACAACTGAGGAATCTTGCTGACATTGTAATGCTTATCTTTTATATGCTAAAACATTGAGATTTGATGAAGTTACTATTTTTGTGTTGTCAAAAGATGGATCGCAGTCAACAAACACCTGTTAAGTGGTGAATGAAGCAGGTTGAAATGGTACTGAATTTGTTTCACAATATTAACTATCAGTTAATAAAAAGAAGAATTACTTCTTGATCTCTCAGTATTGCCTTCATGGTGAGGCACTAGGAGTCTTCTAGTTTTTGCTTTTGTTCTAGGTACACAGCCAAGTTCTTGTCTGCCTAATTTGCTTCTCTTGTTTTATACAAAGAATAAATTTGACTTGTTTTTATTTTACTAAATGGCATTGTTGTGTGACTTGATTAAAATCTGGCCCAACTTATTTTGAAAGTAATTTAGCATTAAAGTGCTGGTTACTTTGTCATGCTCTACATAGATTTTGGCCATAAAGTGCAGATTTTGTAACTCTCAAGTCTCATGTCCCTGTGGGTAAATCCTTCTCGTCCATGGGATTCTATTCAAAAATTTTTGCTCTACCAATGAAATGTTTTTGTAGCTTAAAGTTAAAATGTGTCGACAATAGCGTGTACTGGTGCAACCACTCAGCACCAACCTCGTAGCAAGGAAAGCCCACTTGGGGATTTCATGGTCACTCCCGCAGCGCAAAGTTTTTAGGAATTGTTCGGATGTGAAGTTGGGTATCGGCAAATGTAAATGCTTTAACAGACCCCAGCGCAGCCGCTCACTGCCCCCCTTCGCTCTCACGAGTGCTGGCTCTCTTTGGGACGCTGTTCTTGCGTTCCTTTTGCTGTAAGAGGGCCGCTCCCTCCCGCTCTGCCCGGGAACGCGAGCGATGCCGGATCCCTCGGCAGGGACCGGGCGCTCTCCCGGCGCGGCAGGAGCGGTGCGGGCGGGCGCAGGGGCCGCGCGGGCGGGCAGCCAATGCGGCGCGGCGGCGCAGGAAGGGGGCGGGGCGTGCTGGCGCTTCCGTCCCCCGTTCCCCCCCACACGTGCCCGGGCTTTGTGCGCGCGGGCGGGCGGGCAGCCCCGCCGCCACATCCCGTTCCCGTTCCCTTTCGCTTTCCCTTTCTTTTCGCCTCCCCCGCCGCGCCCCATGGCGGCCTGGTTCACCTCCAGGGCGGAGGAGGACGAGGCGGAGGACGAGGCGAACCTCTGGACGTACGACTCCACCTGGGAGGGGGAGGAGGAGGAGGAGGATGGCGGCGGAGGCGAGCCGGAGGGAGCGGCGGCGGAGGAGCCGGAGGATGCGGGGGAGCAGCCGGGGCAGGGCCGGGCGGGGGGCTGCCGGCACAGCCAGGTGCGTGCGGGGGGCACGGGGACAGAGTGGAGCCCACGGGCGGGACGGCGTCACGGGACCCCTTCCAGACCTTTCCGCCCGGGCCCCGCGGCCGGAGCCCCTTCCCGAGCCCCTTCCCGAGCCTTCCTTCCCCGTTCTGCCGTGCACAGCCGCTGCCCGGGAGCGGAACGGCGAGCTCGGTGCCGGGGGAGGCACCGCGGTCCTCGGGGGGATCCTCAGCACAGAATTTGTCCTCTGAGGAAGCAAATCCGCCTAGAGAAGGGGGAGGCAGAGAGATGCTGTCACTTCATTACTCCGCAAGATCCATTACATTGCCATGAGCTGGGTTTTAATACGTTTTTCCCCACCATTCCCTATGATGTGGGTACTTTATCCCATAAATACAGGTTCTGTTTTGTGTGTGGCACCTGCCTGTTCACCGCTGCTGATGGCTGCTGGATTTGACATTATGGCATTGATGTTCTTGCTTTTAAGTTTGTGGTTGGTATCCTCAGCTTTGTATGGTGGCCTTCCCTAGGCTCTTCCGTGTCATCAATAAAAAGCCATTACATAACATATGCTCGGTTTTTAAAAGGAGCTGTAACTCTTTAGATGTCTTAGGCATGCTTAATTTCTTAGGGAGCGTGTGTAGAGCAACTTTGAAAACCAAAAAATGCTGTGTTTTAAAAACTAGAGGTATGCGTGCAAAACATGAGCACTTGTGTCTGGTGCCTTAAAGTATTGTTTATTTGAAATAAAAGGAATCTGTTAGTCTTACCTGAGGTTCCTGTTTTTAGCATCAGTGTTTTTCAGTTTGACACTGGGTATCAGTAATTTCTTCTCCAGCACTGCTTTGGTAAATGCAACTTTTTCAGTAGTTCCTGTGTCAGGCAAAACCCACTACAGTCCTTTAACTCCTCCCCTTTCTGGGAAAGAGAAACCAGTCCTTCACTTCGAGTTTCATTTCAGCAACTCATTCTTATTTTTGAAATATAAATAGGCAGATAAAGCTTTCTAATGAATATAGTTAAAAAGGAGTTTAATATTAAGCTTTCTTTTTTTGCTTAATAAGCATTAAAATATAGAAGTAACCACTCTTGAAGGAAAAATAAATTCTCTGTGCACATAGATCTGGGAAAGGCCAAAGGTGTTTTGGGTGGAATAGTTGTAATTCTGAAGGGAAGAGGCAGAGATTTCCTTTCAAGTGTTTTGCGCTGTTTGAGGGCATCCTATCAACTTCCTTTGTACATGGCTGGAGCTCGCAGTCTTTGATAACTCCAGAACATTCCCATTGTTCTGTTTGAATGTGTTTGTTCTTCAGGTTCTTTTTTTTCCTTAGAGCAACTCTGGATTGTGACAACTGTAAAAGCAAGGAGCATTTTTTTCACTCCAGTGAGTGGACTTCCCAGCTTTGCCTTACAAAGGAGGATGTTGTTGTCCCTGAGACTTTCAGCCCCTGGAATATTGTTCTGCATTTTTAAAGAGGAGCTCTTCCTTCAGTGATGAATGTGTAGTCACCTCTGTCTGACAGTGCCTGAAAAATAGTCAGGGCACTGAGAATGAGTGCACAAAGAAGCAGTAAATCTTCTGCTGGCCATTTATGCCTTTGCAGCCTGTTAAAGGCATGGATCAATTTCCCGAACTTGTTCCTGCTTCTGCTTATTTTACACTAATTCTCATTCTTCTCCCCTCAGCCTGGATGGTTTTCTTTACTCCTGAAGCGTCTAATGTCTTTCTTTGGTACTGAGGTTAGAGTTTTTTATTGTTATTTTCACTATGCACTTTCAAAACAAACTTCAAATTCTCTTTCTGTCTTTACATTTCACTTGTGTCCCTGCGAGTGTTCACGGCCTAGCTCCTGCAGGTGTCTTTCCAGCTCTTTTGCATTTCAGTGCCTTCAGCTTCCATGAGAGAGCTTTGAAAACTTTGGGGGTTGTGTTCATTTTAAAAAGCTCCCTCTGAGGCTGCTGTAATACCTAGAGTTCATGATCAGGTGTTTTAATAACAAACCCCATGGTCCTGCCTTTGTCTGAATCTCCATCAACAAAAGGTTTCAGTCACTCTTCTGGACTCTGTCATCTTTCTCATTCCTGTGCCTTGTTCACAATCCACATCCCTTCTGGTTACAGCAGCTTTCCAGCTGATTTCTCAGCCAGATCCTGTTCGTGTCACCCTCTCCTGGCTGTGTTCTCTGCTTCCCTCACTCTTCCTGCAGCAATGCGCGTTCTGCCTGGTGTGATGCAGGTTTGGAGGGTGAGACCCACTGAGTTTTGCTGTGAGGCAAAGAGGTGTTTGATTTCTGCAGGGAAGTTTCAGCCTTGCTGTTCAGTCTGTGTTTCTTACCTGGAAAGAAAGGCCTTAAGCTGGAAGTTTGTAGAGACCCAGAAACAACACCTACCTGGAGGAGCAAAGCTGCGTTTTGCTCTCTTGGCTTCCCCATCTTGTTCTCTTGATTGCTGTTCTCCAGCCTGCCTTTTCCCTGGATCTAGCTTCTTTCTGGATGAGCCTACAGCCCCTTACACCATGGCATTGCATCTGTCTCTGTATCTGCACTGACTCTTCAGCAAACCAGTTCTTTTCCGATCTACTGATCTACTGTTCTCCTGTTCTGGCTGACTGTGTTCAAGGATGTTATTTTAGAACCTTAAATGTAAAGAATTTCTGGGAATCAATTATTTTGTAATGGGGAAACAAAATTGTCATTAATGCCACATAACTCTCATCAGGGCAACTGAACGGGTGACTTCATTACAGCAAGGTGCTACAAATGTAGACCAGTTCCGGCCTTAATAATTAATGAACCAGTGATCAGTGTTTGTTAGAAAGTGGTTTTATTTTTCTCTGTCCACGTGATGTTAAGAAATATCAAATGAGGTTATGAAATAACTTGGGAGGTTTTGCTGCTTCTTTCTTCTAAATTTCTTTTAATGCTTATTTTGCAAGACTCTGCACATCTTCCCCCCATTTCCCAACTTCCCTGTTCTCTCTGTGAGCTGGCATTGAACCTTCTGGCTGTGCCGTGCTTTGGGTGCCCTTTATTCATGAGCAGTCTTGTTCCTTTTGGTGGTTCTCAATTGACAGAATGCTGTAAAATGCTGTCATGGTTTGGGATAAGATGGTTCAGCACTCAGCAAGATTAAACCTGTCTGTGTTGCTTGTGAAGTGTAACAAAATCCCTTATCGTTGAGGTAATCAAGTGCATAAATAAATATGTATATAATTCAGTTAAAATGCACTTTAAGCTAAGTCATACTTACAACTTCTATTTCCATGAAGTTCAGAGGAGGAAATGAAGTTGTTCTTTGTGAATTCTGTCTAAATGTGACACTTGGAATGATCTAGCACATCTGTGATGAGAACCTGGTGCCTATTCATGTGGCACCACAGGTTTTTCTCTGTAGCAATTTGAATTATGCATAAAATACAGTGAATTCAGCTGTAACCTGGTAAATCTGTCACTTGGCAACTAATAGGGATTGTGTGAGTCACTGCTGTGGGTATTCTCATTTTGTATCTATTTTTTATTTTCTTAGAGAAGATTGGTTTCAAAATGTTCCAACTAAATGCTTTTTATTTGCAGGATCAAAGCTCAAATTCCTCACTGCTGTCTTGGAGGGGTTTTCAGATAGGCTTGACATAAAGTTTGGTTACATGGAAAGATGGGTGATAATGAAGATTGTGATTGGAAGAAAAGTCCAATAAAATAAATACCTCATGTGACCATGTGGCTCTGTTGCTGTCCACTGTCTGAATCAGCAAGGCTGATCTTGAGCATAAAGCAAAGATGAAGAAAACTTCTTTTCAGTAATGTCTACAGGGAATGAGAATCTTGAATTCAAGGGATATTTCTGCATCCTAAATGCTACAGTTTTAAAGTCTAGCCTCTGTCTTCACTAGTGTTTATAGCAACTCAGAGACATGTCTTGTTTTAAAACCTCTGAGTTAAAGAAAAACAATGACATTTTCATATTTGGGATCTCCAGCTTGTTCTGATCATTTTCATTGGCAAACCCAACTGGGATAAAAGATATACAGAAAACATAAAAACCTTGTTTAATAAGATGAGAAGGAAAAAGAAGTGTTTTGGTTACAGGAGATGGTGTTAACTTCTCTTGGTTTAAATTTGTCTTCAGGAATGCAGAGAAATGACTACAGCACCAATCTGGCTGGTTTTGGGGGTGCTGGGAGTGCAGGGCACATGCAGGGGAACCTGTGGGAAGTGTTGAATTCAGTCAGGACGTTATATTATTTTATTTTATTTTATTTTACAGAAGGTGATTTTATTCTGAGTCTCTGCTCTGTCTCTTCTCTCCAGTGCAGCGGGAGGCGCAACTGGACTGCAGCGAGAGACCTGCAGAGATACAGAAACCATTACCCAGTACGTGCTCCTGGGGCTCCTCCTCATCACCTCTACCTTCAGGAACATTTCCTAGATTTGGGAACACCCTTTTGCCTTTGCATTTACAGGCTCAGCACCTTCAAAGGGTTCATTTGTGAGGGGGAAGGGATGATGTGTGTGTGGGTGCATCAGAAACAAGCTGCTGCTTCCCAAAGCACATTTCGAGGATTTAGCTTGAAATGTGTAGGGAATGTGAGTGAAAGCAAGGAGAAGTGTTGGAGTGATTAGTGCTTTTTTAAAGGTTGCTGCTTGTTCATTTCTTGTTCTCGTCTCCAGGATTTGAAAGAACCAGAAAATGAGGAGGAAGAAGAGATGTGGAACTTAAGCTTTTATAAAAACGAGATTGCTTTTGTGCCCCACGGTGAGTACCTTGTGTGGTGGCTGTTCAGTGCCATCTGCTGCAGCTGGTTGAATTGATGAGAGAGTAGTTTCATCCATGTGAGACAATTAATAAAAAACCAAACAACCAACCAAAAACACCACCCAAGCCAAACAAAAACCCACCAAGAGTGACCATTTTCAAATGTTCCTGCTGTATTTTCTTTAATACTCTGATTGGTGGTAGAAAACTAAGATTTTTTTTTTTTTTCTGGCTGGTTGTCCTGTCAAGATTAGCTAATGCCTGTGTGTAAATATCTGGGTCTGGGTAGTGAGCCATGTGGAGTGACTGGCTAACTTCAATTTTAATTTGGTGTCATTTCTGGCCTGACCTTTTCCCTTTCCTTGCAGGTGTGTTTATTGAAACTCTGCTTTCATCTTGGTGGGACAAGTATGAAATGCTGGAAGAAAACCATTCTTACATACAGTGGTAAACTGTCTGCATGAACACAATGCCTCTCTCTAGTTGTGCCTCTTTGAAGTGTCAGGTGGATCTGTGCTCCTGATTTCAGCTTCACACAAGGCCCAGAATTACTTTAGTGAATTGAGTTGTATTCCTCAGGAAGCAATGCACTGGAACTCCTGAAAACACAGGTTTCCAGTGCAGCTGTGGCAATAGATCTCAGTCCTTAGTGGTCTTGGAGCACAAAGTTACGGCAAGGAGAAAGATCCACATAAGCAAAGGTTTTGTTAATGGTGTAGAAAATGCTTTTATGGGAGGGAGCTACTAGAAAACTACTACTGTGTCCATAAGGATGGGAGTTCTCCAAGAGACGCCTGTGATATCACAAGTTTTGGAATCAGTTTTAACAAGTTGGGTACCCAGGGTTGAATGTCATCTTTGCTCATCTGGCCTGAAAATTTCTTTCCCTTCAGGCTGTTCCCTTTACGTGAACATGGGATGAACTGGCGTGCCAGGCCACTCACCTGTCAAGAAATCCAGGTATTTATTTAAAGCTTTGGTCTCTCTTTTTCTTTTTTTTTCTTTTTTTTTTTTTTGGAGATCTGAAGGAAGTTAGGATTGTCCCTAAATACCTTCTATTTCAAGTCTGGTGGTTTTTTCCATTGTTTCCTTGGGTTTTTAGTGTGCACAGAGCTCATGGTGAAGCGTTTGCCTGTCTTGTGTCAGCAAGTGAAATGCTTAGTGATAAAATAAATCCTTGTTTATAATTCAGGTGCCACTTAAACTGCTGCAGGTAATTAGGGAGTTGCACCTTTTACTAATTGCTGTGTCTTGTTTTTAGGCCTTTAGGAAGTCCAAGGAAGTTATGGACAGGTTTATCCGTGCTTACAAGCTCATGCTGGGATTTTATGGAATCCATCTGGTTAACGAAGAAACTGGAGAACTTAAGAGAGCAGAGAACTGGCGTGAACGATTTGAAAACTTGAACAGGTGAGTGTGTTGATGCTGTTGATCATTTACTGCAGCCAGGCACTTCTTTGTGGGGGGGGACACATGAAAATCAAAGAAATCCTCAGACATTAAGGAGTGGAGACTTTTGTTGATAAATGTTGTCTAGTGAAAGTATTTTTAACTTTTATTCTGTTAAGCTACAAAATAGAAGTCTTTCCATATGGTTCCCTGACTGTTTATGAAGCACCCTTAATGTGTATAAAACCTTTGAGTCCTTGTTTGAAAAGTGCTCTGCAAATGGGATGTTTTTATATTACTGCAGGTTTTGTGGAGTAATGACCCTTCCTGGTGATATTAACCTCTTGAAAGGAGTGGGCATAAGCACAAAAGAAAAAACAGCTTGAAGTCTGTCAAGTATTAAAACAAAAAAAGGAAAAACCAGCTGTGTCTGGCTTAAGTCCTGAGGTTTTGGCAGCATTCTTTCATGTCTGTGGTCTCAGCACTACAGGCTTACCCTGTAGGGTCTCTGTCAGAGGCAGGACTTGTGTATCTGCCCCAGTATGGTGGCTCTTGTCTACTGGTGGCTGATTCAGAAAGCCAAAAATCTTTCCAAGCAGTTGAGATGATGAATCCTATCAGCCCAAGGAGGGTTAGGAAGGAGCTGCTGAAGGCAGCAGCAGTGGGTGTGTTAAAAGTAAGCCCACCTGTGCTCCCATTTGCATTGTCAAATAGTCTTTAATGGCTCGTAGTCAATAAATGATAAAACGTTTTGCAGATGCCCCAGAGGTTCGGTGACCTGTAAGACTTTCCCTTGACAGCTTTGCTTATCTGTTCCCTTCAGGTTCAGCCACAACAATTTGAGGATTACTCGCATCCTGAAGTGCCTGGGGGAGATGGGGTATGAAGACTATCAAGTGCACTTGGTGAAGTTTTTCCTCACAGAAACTCTTGTTGAGGAGACGTTACCAAATGTCAAGAGAAGTGCCTTGGATTACTTCCTGTTCACTGTCAGAAGCAAAGAGAAGAGGAGAGAACTCGTCCACTACGCCTGGCAACACTTCAAACCTCAGAGCAGCTTCGTGTGGGGGCCTCATGACAAACTCCGGAAGTACAGACCCCGCTCTGCCAAGCCACAGCTGCACCAAAGGCCTGAGGATAAACAGGACACTCCATGTCAAAAATGTGGTGATTCTGTGGGGAAGGATCAGAACCAGTCTCCAGAGGTGGAACAGAAAGCTGGAGATGCTGCGGAGTTGCAGCCTGAAATGAGTGATGAGCGTGTAAAGGAGAAGATAAGCAAATGTGTTTTGAAGGGAGGAGATGATGATGAGGAGAAAGAAGCTTCATCTGCCCAGCTGGAGGAGAAGGATTTAAAAAGTGAAGCTGAAGAAGTGCAGGGTACAGCAGAGAATGATTGCACAAAGGAGAGCAAGAAGAGAAAACTGAGTGCAAATATGGCAGATGCTAAAGGGGATCGATCGCTGAAAAACTCTGCTGATATTGAAAACATTTCCCATAACCTGGGAGAGTGTGCAATTGATGCAGAGATCCCCTCCTCGGGCCCAGAATCCCAGGCAGAAGAGGACCAGGAAGCACCGAAGGAAGATGATTCAAGCACCAAAGAGCTGGCGGCGCCGGAGGCCACGGATGCAGCCGTGAAACGCAGGAAAGTTGATAAAAGAACATTGAGAAGCAAACCAGTCAACCTGGCCATAAACCTGAACATGGGGCCCTCAGCCTGTGGTGCCAAGGCAAATCCATCTGCTGCTAACGGTGAGGGTGGAAAAGAACACGTCAGTGAGAACCACACAGCTGTGGAAGTGCTGAGTGAGAAGGGGGGTGGTGGTGGTGGTGATTCAGATGGTTCGGCTGTGAGACCCCCAGCTGCTTCCAGGCTCCCCAGGACTGGCTGCACCGCTCCAATCAAGGATGGCTGGAAGTCGAGTCGAGATCAAGACTCAGCAGGAGGTGATCAGCACCACTGCAACAGCAAACTCCTGGGGGGTAAAAGTGAACTAGACGGGGTAGGACAGCAGAAAAAGGCAGAAAATGCAGGCGAAAAAGGGCAAGCAGAAGACACAAATGAGAAGCAAGCTCCAGAGAGTCATGAGCAGAGCATGACACCCACTTGTCCAGAAGAAAACAGTGCTGAGGTCCCAACAGAAAAAGCTGAAGGCTCTGAGAATGCAGCAGAGCCTGGTGGAGAGGAGGGAGCAGCAGAGTGAGAGCAGCACGGCGAGCGCCCGAGCCAGCGGAGATGGCACTGCCCTGTCTGTTGGGAGCCAGCTTTGGTGGCTTGGAGAACTGAATAAATTTCTTTTGGGATGATTTAGCTGGCCCCTGTCTAACTCTTCCATGGTTTTTAATCATCTCTAGTAAACTCACTGAGATCGAGCTCTTGGTTACTGTAAAGAGGAAGACTCATTTACTCATCTTCACGGACAGGCTGTGTCCTCTTCCTGGGTTTTATCTGATGTTCAGGGCTATCTTGGAGCAACGGGGATTTTTGCACTTTGCTTTGATTCTGGTTATGTCCCTACTGAAAGAGAAGAGGAGAACTGATCTGTCTCCTTGTTTGAATTACTTAAGTGTTTATTAAAGACATGATTTTTAATGTAAGACAGCATGACCTAATTTGCCAGGCCTTTCTACTACTGTGTGACTTCGGTTTGTTACTGTGAAAGGCTGGACCTTACCAGGAGTTTTTTTTCCTGGCAGAAGCGCTGTTCCTCTAAAAGAGATGAGTGCTTGGATTTCACACCATGTCAGAGCGTAGTTGCCTCTCCTCCTGTAAGCAAAGTAGGTTTGGCTTTAGACTGGGATAAAAAGTGTAGCCAAAATGTGTCTCTGACCAGTATGAACCCTTGTGTAGAGATTCTGTTCTCTGAGGTGCAAAGTGCTGAGTAATTAGTTCTCTTCATCCCCACAGAGGTTGCTTTGTAGTTCTTGTTAGAGTTGTTAAGACTACAAATTACCTTCTGGTTTCTACCAGAAAAAGCTCCAGGTTTTGCATAAAACTCTCTAGAGCTGTTCTTCCCCAGGTTTTCCCACCACTTTTAGACCCTTTATAGTCTTCCACAGATTTTTGTGTCCATGACTGTTTCAAAGGCCCTCATTTCTCAGTTGCCAAAACAGTATAAATATTTCCCAGTGCGTTTTTTTCAGCCTTTGCTGGTAATTTGGAGTGGCCTGGGGGGCTCTTTTCTGCAGGCCCATGGCGTGAGGTTTGACGTGTCAGATCCAACCCGTTCCCTACTGAGGGCAGGGTTGCTTTGCCTTTAATGTCAGACAGCCAGGGCACGTTCCAGTGCAGCTTGTCTGGAAACGACTGGGCTTTGTGGGGCAGTTAATTGAAACGTTAATTGGAGAGGCTATGCTTGTCTGGTTCGTTTATTTCCAACCCTCAAGAATTTACTTTCAGACCTTGCCAGCTCTTTGCCTGCCTCAGTGTTCCTGACCTCCCTGTCAGCTGTTCTGCCATGCTTGCACAATATTCCACCGAGTCTGAAGGAGCATTAAAACAGTTGAGCACCTTCACTCCTAGAAATGGCCAACAGAGGATCCATTTCATGAAGCAGAGAAAACTGATTCCAACAGCCTGAAGGTCTGGACTTGCTGTTTGCTCAGCTTGTTTGGGTTGGTTTTGAGGTTCTTTGGTGATGTTTGGTTTGTGCAGGAGATGGCCAGAGAGCAGATGCAGCAGCTTGTGCAATGTCAATGTTTCTCCTCTCTGCTACAGCTCTTAAGAAGCTTCATGTTTAGAGGCATTTGAGGGGTGATTTGCCTTCCCAGACTGTAGGCTCCTATCCAGCATGCCACATACATGCGTGGGAATAAAAGTCTGCAAGGTTAACATCTGATGTTCATGGTCACACACGTGCTGAAAAAAGGCTTTAATGTTTTTAAAATACTTCTTTTCTTCTTATGAACAGATGGAGTTAAATAGCCAATAACAATACACTTAACTACAGATATAAATACTTGAAGATGTTGAGTGAGAATTCTTTCCTAACTGATTCCTAAGAATTGTTAATTGTGGCTTTTGTACAGATTTATAGTAATTTTCTTATTTAATGAAGTTTTCATTGTGAATATGTGCTCATTTGGGGCATAGATCCTATATCTTGTTATGGTGAGGTTTGGTTTTGTGTTTAATGGGATTTCACTGTGAGCCCCAGCCTGGAGTGAGTGCTCAAACCAGCCCCTTTCCTCTCCTGCCAGGTTTAGTTTTGGCTGTAGGTGTGTGTGGTGAGTTCACAAGGTGTTTCCCAGCACTCAGAGCTGTATCACAGAGTCTGTTACGTTAATTCCCTTATTAAAGCATGACTTTAATGCCTATCAGTTTCCACTTACATTTGTTATCTCTGAGGGTAGGATATGACCATGTATTTACCCACCACCCACCCCCTGTAGCCATGAGCTGTTGCTTCGTTCTCTCCAACGGGTGGGTGCTCTGCTGGGCTCCCCATGGCACACCTGCTGCTGCTCCTGTGTGCGGGTGATGCCCAGTCTTCCTCCACCTCTAAGACATGCCCAGTGAATGTTTTTGGGGAAAACACCCCCCCTTCCCCCCCCC
>VZTI01004867.1:1253360-1271598 GCA_013397865.1 Struthidea cinerea
CCCCCCCATGCTGCTTGTGTAATGATGTGCTTGGAAATCACAGGATCACAGAATGGTTTGGCTTGGAAGGGACCTCGAAGTTCATCTTGTTCCAACCCCCTGCCAGGGGAAGGGACACCTTCCGCTGCCCCAGGTTGCTCAAAGCACCATCCAGCCTGGCTTTGAACACTTCCAGGGATATCAGGATGTTCCAGTATGTTTTGTATTGCCTTTGCAGCCATCCTCCCACGGGTGTTATCGTGCTCTGCAGAGCTAACCAGGACTCTGAGCACCCCCTGGGGCTCCAGGAAGGAGGGCACCTGCCCAGCCTGGCTGTGGGAGCTTCAGTTCAGGCGTTTTTCCCTCCGGACAAAAGGACAGGGGTGTCTTTGCAGTAACTGTGTCCCCTCAGCTCTGCTGCCTCTGCCTGTGGGTGTGGGATGAGAGGATTACTGGGAGTCCTTTTGGTCTGTGGGGTGGGCTTGAAGGTGAACACTCCCAGGGCTCTTCCTGTGCTGTTGTGGGCAGGCTCCACCTGCTGCAGCTCCCCAAGCCCCGGCTTGCTCTGGACAAGGTGTGGCTGAGGAATTTGGGTCTGCTTTGCCTTCCCTCCTGCTATCAGTTGGTCTCAGTGTGGAGGAGGAGGTACAAGCTGTGCAAAGCTGTCCATGGGACTGCACTGCTCTCCCTCTCTGGGGTTCGGGGTGTCTAATAAAGGATTCCAGTTACTCTGAAGCCATCAGACTTACAGACACATGTTCCCTTTCTGTCCCCAGCTGCCTGTTCCACAAAATCATACAGGAACTTGGTAAATCTGAGTCCTTTATCCCTCTGCCAAAGCTCTAGGAATCCTGGCTGCTGGGGAGCTGGACAGACACACACGGTGTGCTCATACAACCCTCCTGGTGTCAGAATGCCAAGCTGAAATGTGGTGTTTCAGTTCTTAAGCTTTGCTTTTCCACTTCTCATCTTCCTAGCCAGCAGAGCTGTGTCATTTCAGCCCTGAGGAATCTTGTTCCTTTCCACTTCCAAGCCCTGCTTTGGATGAAATTGTCTTAATCCATAAAGGGAAGCGTGAAGCTCTTTGCAGGAGATGCACGTTCATGAATCTATTGCCACTTGGGATCACCTAGCTGGGAAGTGTCCTCCTCTTCCTTCCTTGCACTATTTCAAATACTTTTTTTTGTGGCTTTGAGAATGTTTCTCATTTTTCCTTCCTCCTTGTATCTGTCTGTGATTGTCTTGTTTTCTGACCAGCATTCATCATTTCCCAAGGAATCAGTTAGTGCTCTTCAGATCACCCTAAAAAAACTCCGAAACCAGATGTGAACAACCTCCAGAGCTAACAAGCACCTCACTGAGCTCTAGGTGCATTTCTCGGTAATGATCTTGCACTGTTACAGGTTTGTTAATGTCCCTGCTGGAGTGAGGTAGCCCCAGGCATTGCATAACTCACCCTGCGATGCTTTTTACCTGTCCAGCACAGAGGTGGTGATGGGCTTTGGGAAATGTCCTGGCTGAGACCTGAGGAACAGCTCTGTATTTGCAGCTGGAGTAACCCAATTTTGCTCCTGTGTCTGGTCTCCCAACACAGCGCTTCCACAGGCTCCTGGAGGAGGAGGAGGAGGAGGAGGAGGAGGCTGGGGCTGCCCAGCAGGGCATGAATGAGAGCTGCTCTGCCTGCCTGCTGCTCCCCCTCCTTCTCCCACCTCCTCTGCTCCAAGCTCGGCCCCTCTCGCCTTGCTCCAGCTGGAGCCACAGGTTTATCTGGAGGCGAGGAGTCTCTGCTCCGTAAGCTGAGACCCGGGAGGAGGAGGAGGGATCTGTTGGACCCTGGAGGAGAAAGGGTTTGGCCGGCCCGGAGGAAGGGAGAGAGGCAGAGCCTGGGCACCATGGCTGGGTTCTCTGCCCTTGGGCTCCTCTCCCTGTGTCAGCTCTTGGCCACAGCATCAGCTCAGGTGAGAAACCTCATTTGTGTCTCCTGCTCAAGGAAAATCCTGTGAGGGTAAAAGAGAACGGGCTGTGTGTGTTGTACCTGTGGGGTGAAATGTGGCAGTGGGCAGGTTTATATATAAAAGTTTATTACAAATGTGCACCTGGGTTTGTACCTGTGTGGGTAGGTGTACAAACTGTTGTTTTATATTCCTGTAAAAGTGTTGTTTTCCCATTCAGCCCTGCAATTATGAGAGAGAAAGCCTTGGAAAGGGGAGATGTGTTGATGCAAGAGAAACAGTTTTCTTTTACAATGAAGTCACAGATTTCCAGTGAGACTGATCTGGTCTGGGTCTTTAACTGAATCAGAATTTCTTACTCATTCCCTCAATCAATTTTCAAATTTTACACTTGCAGCATATTTAGCCCTTGCTCACTTGAGACGTGAAGCTGTATTAAGCTTCCCTGTCTGGTGTTAATGTTATTGTCTGGGGAAGTGACTCCTCAGTGAGTTTTTCATTGTTAGTGAGGAATTTTTGCAGCCTGGCTTGGGAATTCAGAACTCTGCTGCAAGCAGAGCTGCTTCTACAATGAAACCTTTGTTCCCTAAAGCTACAGCAAGTTGCTCTCTGGAGCCCTCTCCACACAGAAGTCATTTATTGGACCTTTCTTTCCTCCTCCCCACCTCAGACCTTTCTAAAATCCCAGATTTTTACGTGGCATTCTGCTCAGAGAGGAGACTTTCCCTTTCTCCTCCTGTCTTCATTGGTGTCTGCCTGGCTTTGCCATCACCCCATCAGACTGGGGCTATAAATTAATTATTTCTACCAAGCACTTGACACCTTTTCCATGGGCTTTGCATTTCCTCCTCTGCCCAACCCAAAATGTGCCCGTAGTCAGAACAATTTCCTATACTACCAAACCCCTTTGCTGCCCAGTGACCAGCTTGGATTCCCAGTATAAGCCACCAGTGCAAGGAGCTGGGGGTGTGCTATGGGCTTTCCACAGAGCCTTGCACTGCTCTGGAGCAACTTTGAGCCCACCCAGGCTGGCAGGGGGTGCAGATTTTGGGTTAAATTGTGGGACTTGGCCATTGCTTTCTGATCTAGCCCACATGTTTCTTCTGATGCAAAAATAAGCTCTTGTCTCTCACTTTTCCCCGATCCCTTCAGAGAATTGGACCACAAGGCCCTCCTGGACCACAAGGACCCCCTGGACCATCTGGCAAGGACGGCATTGATGTGAGTGACACAGGCAGGGGCTGGCTCGGGTGAGGGGTGGAGCAGGGGCAGAGCCAACGGGGCAGAGAAGCTGCTCTTGTTCTCCAGATCCGCAGCCTCTGGACATCCTTCAGGGGTGGATGGGCCCGGAAAATCACTGTCCTCGCAAGAGACCTTGTTCTGCAGGAGTCAGAACAGCCAGTGGAGGTGCTGAGCAGCCTCAGGTTCTTTGCAGGATCAATCCCCTGTGTCCAGGGAGAGCTCAGGGGTTCGTGACCCTGCTTGCAAACTAGAATATTTCTCTTTTGGCACAAGGTTGAGTGCAGGGGTATGATGTGTCTGGGGTCAGTGCACATTCAGTGGTTCAGAGAGAGATTTATGTGATGCTTCAGAGCACCTACATTTCTAGCGAGGCTACAAGAGACTTAAATGTGCATCACTGGACACTGCTTTTATCTTAATAGTTTTATTTCAATATTGTCATCATGGTTATCCCTCACTTTGGCACGTGATGTGTCAGGATCTGGCTCGTGTGTTGCCAGACCTGAGTTTGTAGTGGCCCAAAATGAAACGGAGAGCCTTTGTTTCAGCAGGCAGCTCCTTACACCTCCTGCAGAGGGAGAAGACTGCATAACCCAGGGCTTAATGGAGGAGAAAATCTTCTTCTGTTACTTTTAATTGATGTTTCCATAGATATTAAAAATATTGCTTCCATGCATCTGTGGGATAAGGACTGAATTGTCCTGTAGCTGGCAGTGGATAAATGAGCATCACATGGACCTTCAGCAAGACCACATCAAATGTGAAAGTCTGGGTTTCTGCTTCGATTTCCAGTTTGAGCAGCTCTTGTCTCTCTGAGCTGCTTATGGAATAGTGCAGGGGTTTTAAAAGCTCATCTGAAGTACATTTATTGGAATTGGGCCCTTAAGCAACCTTGAAAAAATCTATTCATTCCATGCAGGTCATTTTCTTTTGGATAAGGAGGTAAAAAAATATATATATGTATGAGTTCCCTGGAACATGGTGAACAAGGAGTGTTTGTGCCTGTGGTGAGGAGCTTTCCCTGCGGCTCCCTGAGCCAGGCTGGTCTGAAGAGAGACCCTCATTGATTTCCAGCTGCTCCCTCTGAGTGTCCTTTTGGCTCACGGAGGCCGTTTTCCTGGGAGTCTCACTCTGGTTTTGCAGTGTGAGATGTTCAGAGCCGGCACCTCGGCAGCTTCCACTGTTTTTCGTGGTGTCACAAAAGGCTTCAGGGGACACCCCAGAAGAGGGCAAAGGACACGTGTTCCTGTTTGCAGCAGGGGAGTCCCCGCAGCAGGACGTTGCTGTGGCTAGCAGGCTTTGGGAAAGGCTGGCTGTCATTCTCTGTGGAAGCAAAAAGAAGAGTTTGGGAAGCATGAAGCCCTTCGGACTTCAAGTTTCAACTTCTGCAGAGAGGAAACGGGAAAGAAAACCCTGTAGTTGTTCAGTTCCTGCTTTCCACAGGATATTTAATTCTGGAACAGCACCAGCATCGCTTCTGATTGCTCTTGGAAACAGGAGCCGGGGGAGGTGTCAGTCATGTGGACCTGCACCCTTTTATCCACAACTAAAAGCTTTGGAAGGCTCCCCGTGGGACAGGATCACATAACAACATCTAATTAATGTGAAGAACTTAGTCCTAATAAATCAAATGGCTGAGTAAGGTGTTTAAGGTGCAAAGTCCTGCAGTCCCAGCTTTGGGCTGGAGTTTTGGCTACATGGGAATAGTCTCCTATTTGAACAGACTTGAGCTCCATCCCTCCTATGGATAGAGGATGTCAGGTGCCCTGGTCAGGTGAGGTGGTCTGGCTGTCCAGGGACAGGCTCCAGGATGGTTCCTGCTCTTCAACAGCACATTGAGTCCTTTCAGGAGTGGCACAGGAGGAGGTGCAGGGCTGTGGCTGGTGTTGAGCACAGTCAAGCAGCCTCCCTGCTTAAGAGCTGCCCCTTTTTTGTCAGTACACTCCAAAAAAGGATGGTATCTAAAATTCAGCACTACTCTGCATTTTCCTAGTGCTGCATGGGGGGGGGATCATGTGGATCCTGAGTGGCAGTGGCAGTTCTGCCACTGCAGAGTGAAAACATTATTTTATTTTTCTCTTGGTGCTGAGACTTTTTTTTAAATTGCAATTGAAAATTTTCTGCACTGTATTCCTGAACTCTGTAAGCCACTCCAGCCAGGTCATCTGGACAGGTGACTTGGGATGAGAGTGGTGTGGAAGTGTTGCTGGTTGTCTTTGAGCTGGGTGGGTGCTGCCGAGGTGTTCAGCAGTCTCTTACCATCAGCTGTGAGCAGTGAGAGGTGCAGAACATGCAGCTGAATTATTCAGGGTATCTCCTTGGATGAACCCCATCAGCACAATTTCTCGAAGGCCCTGCTTTCATCCCTGCCTTTCAGGGGGAGCTGCAACATTAAGTCCCTCTGAAATACTTTATAATTAAAGCCTTTAACAAGCCTCTCGTTTCATACTCAGTAACAAGCAAAATCTCTCTCTCCCAAGACTAGAAACAGCATGTTTTGATGGAAAGAAATAGTGACAAGTTCCTGTGAATTATTTCTGGGGATGTAATTCCCTAAATTGCTAATAAGCAATTGTCACTTTTCAAAAATCAAGCTTTTTTTTTTTCCTGCTTTCTCTCCTGGCTTGACTTGCTGAGAAGGAGTAAATGTTCTTCCCTCTCACACAGCACCAGGAGAGCATTTCCTTTTGCTGACAGCCCTTGCCTCTAATTCCCAGTGATCTGGCATTAGGGCTACAAACACTGATTAGGCTTTTGATTCAGCTCTCTGAAGTTCTGGTGCTCCTGCAGAGTCCTGCAGGGGTCCACGATGGCAGGATCAAGGTTTAAGATGGTCCCCAGCAGCCTTTGCTGGTGCTGTGACCTCGCTGTGCAGAATCCCACCATGCAGGCAAGGAAAAATGCAAGGGGCTGGCAATCCCAGGTGCTGGAGGAGGGAGCAAACCACCCCTACTGCCATTTCCAGATGCCTTTTCATTTCAAAAGAACTGCTCCTTTCATGTCCTTGGCGGGGAACCTTCCCCAGCCGTGATAGTGATAACTATTTATGGAAAAGCTGTGGGCAAAGGATACTGAAGGAGTTGCTTCAGCAAGTCAGAGCATAAAGATGCCTCTGTTCAGGGACCCTCTGGTTGGTCAGTGGTGCAGGACAGAAATCCTGAGCAGCTCCAGGCTGGAGAGATCTGCCCACAGCCTCCCCAGTAAATACAGAAACGTGCTGTAAATCCCACAGCTCTGCTTACGCCTCCTGGCTCCTAATTACCAGGCCCTTGCTGGGATGGTGTTATTTCCAGCCTTGCTCTGTTAATAACCACCCTTCTTCCACAGAGATTCTCTTCTTCCAGGGTACCAACTTGCCCCTTCCCCTCTGCTCGCCCACAATCTCTCACAATATTCAGTGCACTTATCCTAAAGCCAGGAGGGCTGAGTACCCTCTGGACTGGGACACAAAGTGTTTTTCTGTGGGATGAGTTGGAAACCAAGCTCCAGTCGAGCTCCTGCTGTTCGCAAATGTTTTTTTCTTTTGGGGCCTGACAATAAAATACAAATTGTTATCTGGAGTCCACACACACAGCTATGAATGGCATTACAACTGGCTGAGCTGCAAGAAGTGATTAAAGACTTCTAAAATACTGTCTCACAAACACCTTTAATGCTGTTCTTAAAAGTTTCTTTTCATTAGAATAGAAAAAAAATAGAGTGCTTTGGAAATATTGTGTGAAAATTGTGCTTAATCCAGATTGTGGAATTGGATTAGGTGGAAATCAGTTGGGGGCTGTGCTCATTTGCTTTTCCTGTCCAAATTGAGTCATATGAAGAAAATCATTGCAGACAGTTTGTTCATTCTTCACTTCGTGGTAATCCCCAGCTCCTGGCGGTACCACAGCTTCATACTGTGCCCTGGAAACCTGGAGTTTATCCCTGTATCCCTCTGTTTCACCACAGAGGCGTTTGGAAGCCGTGACACCCATCCAGCTTCCTCTCTGCCGCATTTGCAGACAATCCCAAGTGCAAATAACTCCTGACTGTATCTGGAAGAAGTTGGAGGTGGTGGGGGCACTGTTCAGGAGCACTGGTTCTCTCTGTGAGGCTGGTGATGTGGATTTCCCCAAATTTGCTACCGTAGATGTTGGAAAAGGCTATCCAGGCTCAGCCTGCTTAGGGGGTAGCAGGGTTTAGAGCATCAGCTCCACGAGACTGAGCGTGGTGAATCTTGGAGTGCAGTCAGGAACACCCTTGTTGGAAAAAGTCACCAAAGAGAGGTTCAGCACTAACACTGCCTTTTCTCTGTCCTCTAGGGAGAGCCAGGCCCTCCTGGTGTGCCAGGCCCACCAGTAAGTATTTCCTGCTTGGTATTGACTTGTCCGTCCTTCTGAGAGGCTGCAGGGCACAAGCTGGCACTTACAGCCTCACTTTCCTCTTCGTCTGCCACAGAATTCCCAGGAGTGGGGATGCTCAGCGCTGCCCCAGGGGACAAACACATCCTGCTTCAGTGCTATCAGTGAAATAAAATGAAAATTTAATAATGAATGAAATAAGTGAGATAAAGCTTGTGCATCACCTGCATAATGAAATTGCTGGCACCAAGCCACATCACATGGTTATTTCTGGCACTGCTCTGAGTCTGCTTCAGCTGCTCAGTCTGCCAAGGGGTGCTTAAAATTGTACCAGGTGGCAGAGCCCTTTGCTTTGGCCACTTACTACATCCCTTCCTGCCCCCTACGAAGAACAGCTTGTGAGCGTGTGGGAATGAGCCAAAGCACTGAAATTTAGGATTTGGATGTGGATTCACAGCAAGATTTGCCTCTCTTCATGGGATTCTCCCATGTTGCATGGTGTAAAATCAACACATCAACAGATGAGCTCCTATCCTTGCACCCTCGCCACGTTTCTGTTGCTATGTTGTTGTAATAATTGTCTGTTTACCTCATGTAGGGGCCAAAAGGTGCACCAGGGAAGCCTGGAGCTGCAGGTGAAGCTGGGTTGCCTGGCCTTCCTGGGGTGGATGTGAGTATTTTGTCATCTTCTTGTAGGTCTTTTAAATCTGCCACACAGGCAGGAATGTTCTCCTGATGTGTCTCATCAACTTTCTCTGTGCCTGCTGGGGAAGGAATGGGAGTCCTGCACGTACGTCCGTGTCTTGCGTATCAGGAGAAATTGAAGGAGAAGTATCTCCAGGCTGAATTAGGAAATATGAGAACAATTTTGAGATGCTTTGCTGACAGGATGGCACTCTCTTGATCTTTTGGGTTTTTTTACAGGGTTTAACAGGAACTGATGGCCCACCTGGCCCAAATGGGCCTCCAGGAGACCGTGTGAGTACCCCACTAGATCCTAAGACCCTTTAAATGGTCATTGTCACTGATTGTAGTGATGGTTTTCACATTCTGCTGTAAATTGGTGATATTCAAGCACTGATTTTCATGTAAACCCTTGCAAAATATTTGGATCCTTGAAATGCAGCCCCAGGTGGCTTTTCATTAAGCAGGGCATGAGATCCACCTTTCTTTCACAGGCTTTGAACCTGCTTGGGTTGCCTCAGTGGTGGCTGTACTGGGGATATTTCAAGTATCCAAAAAGTTTCTTGAAGCAGTCAACAGACTCAATTATGAAGTTTATCAAAGTGAAGTTATTTTGGCCTTTATTTGCAGTGTGAGCTGGCAGATCTGTGTTGTTCGCAATTAATGCAACTGTGCATTAATTGTTTAAACTTTTGCCTTTTATTATTTCTGGAGCTGTCCATATGGTTGCATTATTAGTTGCCACAGCGTTCCCCAGCCAGCCTAGCAAGAAATAAGAGTTGTTTCTGCTTCCTGCATATTCCAGCTCTGCTGAGGGGCACCACGGGTTCAGAGAAACAACTGCCAGAGATGATACAGATGTCCTTCAGACCATCCCCAGCCATCACCCACACTCAGGCCTCCTGGTGACATTAAGGAATAACCATTAATGAGACACTCAGCACAGATTGTGATCCAGCATGGCTATTCTCCTGTCTCCCAAATGGAAATATAAGACTTGTGTCCACAGCTGGCTTGCTGGCCTTTTGGACTGGGGGCTGCAGTGATGGGCTGGATTTCTGTAACATGTTCAGTATATCCCAATAATCCACTTGTTGCCCCAAGGACTTTCTGAAATCTAAAAAATCTGTGACTTATTTAAAGGGATGAGTGGTAGAGCCATGTATTTTAGAGCTGTTCTTCCTTTCCCATGTGACTGGCAAAGTTTGTGTGGCCACTGGGAAAGTTGAGTGGCAGGGCCCAAACATCCTTGTCACAGCTCCCAGCCTCTCTCCATCACCACCACCCAAACCCCACTCCTTTTCTGTCCCTTATGCCCTTCTTTCTCCCCAGAGATGCAGGGTTGCAAAATCTTGGCCACTCTCAGACATTCCGTGGCAAGAGTCCAGCACCATCTGGGAACGGATCCCTGATTTTCAGACTAGGAAAGCTCAGGACCAGCCGTGGAAGGCTGTGAGCAGTTCTGTGCCCTGTTTTGTGCTGGGTGGCAGTGCCTGCCCGTGCCCACGTTAGCACACAGCTCCTGCCTCGCAGGGTAATTGAGCAGATAATTTCTGGGCACCAGAACTTCCTCTCTGGCTGCTGGGCAGGAGCCCCCAGACAGCGCTGCCCTCGCTGCACGCTCGGGTTTGCCGTGCTTTCCCACATCTTGTAACTCAGTCTGGCAGCTTGGGGCAAACCTGGGACCCCTCGTCATTTATGGGAGCTTTTCAAGGTCAGCGGTCCATCTAGGAAATTGTTTTAATTGGTCTCATAAAAACCCAGGAAAAGGGAAAACCTCTAAAAGCTTTAGCACCCTAAGTGAACAGCATTGTTAGCCTGACTCTTTTTTTCTCCCTGTCTTTTAGAACATATTTTAGTCTTGCAGGACTTACTGAAATAAGCTGTCTACTCATTGTTGTGGATTTGAAGTCATGCTTAACACTCTGATTTCTTCTAAATAAGCTTAGTTTTTTGAACTGAAGTGTCTGAGAGCGAAGCTGTTTAATGTAGGGAAGTGGGCTCATGGAAGCCAGCTTTCAGTAATACTTTATTGCCAAACATTTCCAAAAGGATTTTTATCCTAAATATCTCCTGCTGCTTTCACCATCGATTAGTTTTTCTCCTGGTTCTGCTTACAGACTGATTAGATCGAGCCTACTTGTTTTTTCAATTTTAAAAACCCTTTATTTTCAGCTGGGGTTGAGTTGGGTTCTGACCTCTGTGTTCGATACTGGTGTCCTTCATTGGAAAGTTCTCAAAAGCCATTTTGAAGTTTGTTGCTTTACACTGAAAGCAATAAGGAGAGCATAATTATTCACTTCTATTTATGAATGTCATAATAATCAAGTATTTTCTATGCTCCATAATTGTCTATTCACAGAGTAAATTACTATAAAATGAAAAATTATGGTGATACTGTTTTCTAATCAAAAGAGAAAGAACATTGTTACCAGGAGAGCGAGTTGAGTCAGACAATGTTATTAAAATTGAGATGTAAATTAGAGTCTCTCCTTTGCACTTATGCAGTAGCATCAGCTCATTCAGGGACTTGATAATCTCCTACCTTACCAGGAATGTTCACTGCTGCGTTCTGCACCTTACACTCTCCAAGATATCAAAATTAGGGAGTGTAGAGTACCAACATTTGGCATTTTGGGTGCTCTGACAACTTTCTGGCCTGTTGGCCAAAGCAGAAAGGGGCGATGCAGCTGCTTTCAGGATCAGGGTGCAAGTCAGGAGGTGCCAGAAATTCAATGTTTTCCCTGCAGGAGGAGATCCCAGCTTGTCCCTTACAACCATCAGTAGCTGTAAGGATTTTCAGCCTGAAGATAAAAGTGAGTGGAGGCAGAGCAGAGTAACCTGCAGCAAGAGAAATGAATGAGCTGACACTCACAGCGTGGCTGATTTTTATTGGATTACAGTCCCCTGCTCACAAGACCACTCCTAACGAGGCCTTGGGTCCTCTGTGTCTTTCTCCTTAAGCTTAACAAGGGAAAACATTTCTAATCTTCAGTGCACAGAACATGAGGAGAGGGCAGGCGTCACGCCTGGGGTCACAGTGAGCAGCTGTGTGTACTGGGGTCTGCCCATCCACCTTGTTCTGGGGGCAGGCACTGTTTAATTCCAGCTCAGGACATCATCCTTGAGATGTTTCTGTGCAGCATTTTGGGGATGCTCAGAAAAGAGGTTTGGACTGGGGAGAGGCCATGGAAGCTTTGTCCCTGTGCCAGGAGATGTCCCTGCTTTGTCCCTGCACCCTGGTCCAGTGGAAGGTGTCCCTGCTCATGGCTCAGGGCTGGAACAAGGTGGTCTTGAAGGTCCCTTCCAACCCAAACCATTCTGGGGTTCTGCTTCAGAATGATCACCCATAATTAATTTTACAGCCTGCTGGCCAGCTGGCAGCTTTGCAATGCAGCAAAGGGGTTAAGGAGGTCTCTCTGTCTTCTTATCTTTAGTCAAGCAGGGAGTTCACAACTTCAAGGGTGACTTAATTCTAGTCTAAGCCATGAGATCACCAAGCTCCAGTCAAGCCTAAGAGCAGGAATGCAAACTGGGAAAAGGAGACTGGGAATTTGCTAAGGAAGTTAGTGAAGAAACAGAAGCTGCCAAATCTTTGGCTTTGCTTGAAAGGAAAATGGATGAATTAATAAAATTCACTAGAATAAGTCCAAAATTTGTTAATAGTTTTAGAAAACTTAGTCATTGGATCTGCAATATGAATGTATCATGAATGAGAGTATTTCAAGTAGATAAAAGTCAAGTTATGAACATTTAGATATTCATGGCGGATATTTAAATATTCAGCTGATGCCAGCTGGGACTTCCAGGGTAATTATCCATAAGTTTTTGTCCTTATATGTGTGAATTCAGCTGAGCATCTCCAGCTGTGTCCTGTTTCTGCAAGACACTGCTGGAGTTTCCAAGGAGAGCAGGCCTTGATGACTCCCCCTATGGAGGTTTCTCTTTTATCCCTGCTAATTTTTATCCTGTTTTACTCCCATAGGGTGCCTTAGGACCTGCTGGGCCACCTGGACCGGCTGTAAGTACCTCCCAGAACAGCACATGTGATGAAAGTATGGAATATTATGCCAAAACCATCACCAAGAGAGGATGGGAAGCTTTGTTGCCCAAACAAAGGGATCAAAGCCTGGATGAGTGAATATGTTGTTTGAAATGTTTAAATATGTATGTGTGACCTGTTCTGGTGACAACAGGACCTGTTCTGAGTCTTTGAGGTGCTGTAAAAGCAATCCAGCTTGGGATACAGGCTGACATATCAGATGCTATTAAAATCATCAGACATTACCTAATGCCTAATCAAAATTAAAAGGAAAAGAAAAAGGAGAAATAGATAAACTGGAATGTCGTCTTCCTCTCCGTGTCCCACTCTTGTGTCAGCACACATCCCTCTTCTTACCAACGTCTCATAGGTAACAGCGATGGAAAGGGAATACAAATTATTAGAGGCAACAAAAGGATTCATCAAGACTCTGCTCTGATTGCAAATTATAATAATTAGGGGCAAGGGAGGGATAAGGAAACTTAGAACAAAAAAAAAAAAATTAGCAGTGTTTGCCGAGGTTTTCTTTTCTTCCTTTGTGTTTGGTTTCTGAGTGATCTTTTACTGTTTCAAATGTTGTTTCCAGGGAAAAGGACTACCAGGACCTCCAGTAAGTAATAAGAATATTTTTTTCAAAAAAAAGTTATAAATTAAGATTCTGATTTTATTGGGTACCTTGAGTGTTACAAACCAACCCCAGGCCTCAGGTCCTTCTACTGTGCCAGGCAGAGGGATGTGGAATCCTGCAGATCATTGACCTTGTGGGGTTTTTATTTTTGCCCCCCCCCGGGGAAGCTGGCTCTGGCTTAAAGTCATGGCACAGCAGCCTTGTAAACACTGGAAGTGCCCAGTTTTGGGGCAGCTTTTGTTTGGTGGGCTCCTGGGAGCTGCCCTGTGCCTGAGGGATGCAGACTGGCAGTGTATTCCAGGGGGGCATGTAGTGAAAAACAAGATGTGCGTTGGGGAGCTGATGGTCTGGTGCAGGATGGAGCTCCTCGGGGGGATTGGGCAAAGGGGGGCAGCCAGACTGCCAGCTGCCCCTGGGCGTTGGGGTGTCACGATCTAAAAGCTCTTCTCTCTGTTCAACAGGGGCCTCCAGGACCCAGTGGGCGCCCAGGTGGACATGGATTTCGGGGTCCTTCTGTGAGTTTCTCCTACCATTCAATCCCCATTTACTGAATGTGCCACAACCACGGAAGAATGAGTTTCATGTTTGTCTCTTACCTCACTCTGAAGTGATATTTTGGTAGCCACCCCTCACATCCCTTTGCACTTACATTGAAAGGGAATTCTTATTATTTTTCTCTCTTTTTAGGGACCTTTTGGTCTGCCAGGATTCCCAGGGCCTCCTGGACCACCTGGGCCTCCTGTAAGTTGAGACTTGCAAATAAATGTGAGAAAATTCCCAGGGGGAGTCTGGAATTTTCTTCTTGCTGCACTTTTTATTTGCTGCCACTGCCATGAGCATTCAGCAGGGCATAAACACCATGCCCTGGGAAGAGCAGGGACTTTTCCCTGGCTGCACTTGGATGTGTTGGTGATCTCCTGTTTGTTATTTGTGCTCTCTGTGAGGAGGGACCCAATGACACCCCACCTTTGTGGCACACAGAGCTCGAGGTGGGCTTGTTGTTCTCTCAGGGAAAGTTTTTGTGCTTGCTTGGATCATGATCTGTTCCTGTAGGGCCAGCAAATGGGGCTTGCAATCGAGTCCCTCCTTTGGGTTTGCTGTGCCCTCTCTGGAGTGTTGAATAGTGGGATTGGGACATCTTTCTCAAGGAGTTTTCCCCAGGCCAGGAGGAAGCCAGGCCCAGCTGCTCTCCTCTAATTGCTGCTTTCATCACCTAAGGCCCAAGACTCTTCCCCAGCCCAGCTGCGCCTCGCCAGGGGTGGTTACACCCCGATGTCTCTGGTTTTGGGGACTGGTGCAGCTCGTAACACTCTGGGGGCAGCGCTTCAGGCTGTAGGGCTGAGTATGTGCCTTGTGCTGATCCAGCTGAGCTGGGTCTGTAAAAGTCATCCTAGAAACTGTGTTTCCTCCTCATGTTTGTCTTGTATTTAAAAGCCACAATTCCCTGAATTGCAGGGTCTTCCAGGCGCCCTTCCCGATGGCGGCGGGGACCTTCAGGTAGGTTTTTCTTTATGTAGCATGAAAATGTGCTTTGGCTTAATCCCTGATGTGACTTTTGCTTGGCACAGCTGGGGGAGTGTCAGACCATTTAACAGGCACTGTTTAGACCTGCAGATGTGGGTTTAAACCACCTTACCAGGATGCAGAAGAGTGGGGGGGTGTTTACTGGACTGGAATGTTTTTTGAGGAGGTAGATGTGCCCTGGCACAGGGTGTCCAGAGAAGCTGTGGCTGCCCCATCCCTGGAAGTGTCCAAGGCCAGGTTGGAGCAACCGGGGCTAGTGAAAGGTGTCCCTGCCCGTGGCTGGGTGTGGAACAAGACGAGATTCAAGGTCCCTCCCAACCCAAACCATTCTGTGATTCCAGTGCTGACTTTGTCCTTGATTTTTTCTTCCCAAAATGCACATTTTGCATGCATTCTTCATGTGCTAAACAACTTCAGCTTTTGGTAAAAGACAACAGCTTTTCATGCTTCCAGTCCTGCTTTGCGACAGGAAAGGCTGGGAGTGTAGCACTGTTTATTCCAGGGGTGGTGACACCGGGTTCCTATGGACAAAGGCTTTGTTTAGGCTTCCTTCCTCGGGAGAAAGCCCTGATCCCTTTCTTTCAGGGGAACGAAAGGAGTGCTAAGTCCACGAACGATGGAAGTGGCATTTGCAGATTTCACAGCTGTTGTTGTGACAGCTTCTGTGGTTTTCTAATTGGCGTGCCCCAAAAAAAGCTCAGAGTCAGTTTAGACTGCCTTATGGCACATCACATGGGAGTTAATAGAAAATGAGGCTATTTCTGCACGTTTAATTTAAGTTACCCTGTGGAATATACTAGAAAATTAAATTTTTGCTACAGAGGTGCTGCCTGAAGTTGTATTAAAAAAAAAAAAAAGACAAACAAATTAAGAGCTATTTGTAAAGATTCAGGAGTATGGCCTTTTCCTCATTAAATTTCCATGCATATTCTGATTTGTTCCCAGTCAAGCTGGAGTTCCCACCAGGGGCTCTCCCACCCCTAGACAACTGCAGATATCAGTTTATAGGTATTGGTTTTTTATTGGTGCCCTTCAATTAACTCTGATGCCTGTCCTTGTTTCACTTAAGGAGTTGGCTGAAGGAAATCAATAGGGGTCAATTAATGCAGAGGACTGAATATGGTCCTAATGACTTACAAAGAAACTGATCCAGCTTCACTGGGAAACCTGGGTTCTTGGGCATTTTGGACTGTGGACACTGTCAGCCTTCAGAAAGTCTCACAATCCGTGTTCAAAGTGGAGCAGGCCATTCATAAATCATTATTTGGTGGGATACCAGGACCTCTAGGACCCCTTTCCTTAGGGAAATGTTGGTCAATCCATGATGCCATGATTCCATTAGATGTAGTGGATTTAGAGCCAAAATCCACATGACTTTTCACCTAATGGATGAAAGCAGCCTCCCTGGATGTGCTGTGTGCCTGTTAAACCAAAGTGTTTCTGTTCCCTGCAGTGCCCAGCTCTGTGCCCCCCAGGCCCCCCAGGCCCCCCAGGAATGCCAGGCTTCAAGGTAAGGAAACATCACCTGCAATACAAGGATCTGTCTCCCAAAATAAACACCACTATGAACCCCTGGGATTAAATCGTATCCACAGTCCATGTCTCCTGTGGGCTCCACGCCTCCCAAACCAGCCATGCATTTGCAGTTATTCCTACAAATGAAATTTAACCCTTGGCATAGATTAAAACCCGCTGCAAGCCCAGTGGGGCAGAGCTGATGGACAGGAACAAACAGGGGCAGCATTTCAGGGCTGCCTCAAGAGCCACGTGCTGCCTTTCCAGGCCTGAGAGCTGGAAAAACCTCACCACTTCTTAAACTGCAAAACATAACTCACATGATTCATATAATGCAATTTAATTGCTGTTTTTATAGCCAGTGTAGCACCAGGTAGGTTTATGTTTAGTTGTTGGGCTCTGGTACATAAGTTCAAGGTTTCAACCCTCAGGAGTTAAACATCTGCTCCTCTGTCCCCTCTCTGGTTCACGTGAAGTCTGTGCAGTTATGGATTCAGCAGTGAGACAAAGTAAAAAGTGACTCAGGTTCTTTCAGCAGGATTTGGAAGTTGGCAGCGAGTGGGAGAGCTCCTGGGGAATGCTCTCAGTTCCTCCTGAACTGACCTTTCTCAGGCCTGCTTGGTCTCTGCGCTGAGTCATAAATATCATTACAAATACAAAATGTTTAGGGCGTAACTGCTCAAAATTCATAGCTCATGAAATGGAAAACCCTGTGAAACTCTCCAATTATGATGCAAATGTTGCACAGGACCTTTGTTGTGGTGAGGAATAACATCTGCCATGGCTGAAATTGGCCTGGGTCTCTCCCACAGAATAGGAAGAGAGCCAAGACACAAATTGAATCAGAGCTTATATAAAAGCTTGCGGTGGGACATGGATTTCTTTGCAAGCTTGATGATGCAGACATTAAAGATGACTTGAAAAGGGAGGTAAAAGATGCAGAATGGGGTTTTCAGAAATTACTCATCCCCATTTTCAGGGGTGATGGGAACTGACTTCTGGTCCCTGATCTGTATTTGAGAACTGCATCCAGACCATGAGCTTAGTCCAGTGCCAGTCACGCTGGAAAACCAAATCTGGGCATTTCCTGAAACGACATCAATTCTGACACTGGTACCTGGATAACCTCCCCCAGGAGGGGTCTCCATTCACCTGGGTGCAGCACACCTACAGATTGTTTTCCTTGTAAGTCATTTGGGATGTGGGGGTTTAGCTTTCACAACTGTCTCACCAAATAGAATTTTTAAAGCAAGACTCAGGGTGTGATTAATCAGAACTCTTGTTTCTAGGGACACACTGGTCACAAAGGGGAGCCTGGTGAAGTAGGAAAACAAGGAGAGAAGGTAAACTTCAATTTAAAGGGGATGGGGGAGGATTTTTCTCTTTAAAAACACTTGAAAAAGAAATAAGTGACTTTTTTTCAAGGAGACAGGGAGGAGTGAGGCTCTTGGCTGAACAAGGAGCAGTTACTTTGACTGAAGTGCATTGGGTTCCACTGCTCTCCCTGTAGGACCATGTGCTGACTCTCCAAGAAAATTCATCTTCCCAGGGATCATCATGTTAAGATCAGTTTGATCCTTTCCCGTGCAGGGCTGTCAGCTCAGGAATTTATCAGTCAGGATAAATTCCTGACTGATCAGAACATTCTTGCGCATACAAGAAATTCTACCTGTAACGTAGAAGCAAATTCTGCAGAGAAATCTGGAAGGGAGAGAGGGAGCTCAAGGAGAAATAAGATGGGGAGTCCCTGGCTGTGTGTTTGCAGAATCCTGATGTCTCTCCTCTTGTCTAATTGATTTTTCTCTCCCAGGGTAACCCTGGTCCTCCCGGCCCTCCAGGAATTCCGGGCGGTGTCGGCCTGCAGGTATCACCCCCTCTTCTCTTCCCACCATTCCCATGGCCCTTTCACTGTGGAGCTCAATGGAGCCCTCAGTCACCTTGGTTACACAAACAGTTACTGAGTTTGAACTGATTTGTTTTCTTAATTAGGGCCCAAGAGGACTAAGAGGCCTCCCTGGTCCGATGGGTCCAGCTGGCGACAGAGTAAGAAAAACCTTCTGATTTCCCCCCGCCTCCACCGCCAGTTTGTCTTGTGAGAGGTGCCAGTGACACTTGTCCTTACTGAATTCCACTGGGAAACTTGTAAAGGCGTAAAGTGTGGGGTGTTCCTTGCAGCCCCTCCATCAGAACAACCTTCCAAAGTCAGGAGAATCCACACACCCAAGGGACTGGCAGGGTCAGGCCCAGCCAGACTGAATCATTCCATCCAAAGTGCAAGACTGAGAGTGTTATAGAATCCTGCAAAAAAAAAAAAAAAAAAAAAAAAAAAAAAAGA
>VZTI01004867.1:1271612-1294328 GCA_013397865.1 Struthidea cinerea
AAAAAAAAAGAGAGAGAAACATTTAATGAACATTTCACTTTCTCTTCTGTCTCTTTACAAGAAAAAGCCAAAGAATCGCTCATGGACAGAGGTGTTCAGGACACAAAAAGGCTCCTCAGTGAGAACAGGGTCAATCTCCAGCTCATTGTGGCTTTGGACTCTTGTGACTGTCCCTTGACCAGCAGCCCAGAGGCTGAATGGTTTTGACTTGGATGAAGTCATGCATTTATTTGGGAATAAGAGTGTTATCAAGATAGCAAGGCCCTGAATGGTATCACTGTACCAGAGGTACAAAGGTGGGGAGATCCAGAGTAAAAACCCGTTGTTCAGAGTGGGATTATTTTGCAAGTCTGTCCTGCAAACCAGCAGGAAATACGGGGTGTCTTTCCAGGGCTTTTGTGTTTTCTCAGGTTGTGGTACAAGGTGGGGATTCTGTTACTTCATCCTCTGCCAGGCCCAGCATTACAATGATGTCTGTTCTCTGCAGGGTGACATTGGATTCAGAGGCCCACCTGGAATCCCAGGACCTCCAGGGAAAGCTGTATGTATCCCAGTCTCTCTGTGGCCCTGCCTTCCACAGCCACAGCCTGGTTTATTCCTCCTTCCTGAGCTCTGCTGCCAGTGAGCAGGAGGCTGTGCTGACCACCTCCACCAGATTATTCCCTTTTCCCTCCGCTTAGAGCAGTGTTATTTCACCTGGCCCAGACCTCAGGATGTCTCCCCCTTTGCCATGCCCCCCACCAGAATAAGTTCACCACGTTTCCATGCTCTCTGTGCTTCACTGCCCTTCCCTGAACACCAGCAGCTGTGGGCAAGCACTGGAGAAGGGAATATCCATTACTTCAGGAGGAAGACGCAGCCCTATCGTGAGCTTACATCCCTTGAGCCTAGTCTGTTCCCGGGTGCCCACAGCTCTCAAAGATTTCTGTTCCAAGCAGGAATAGCTGTGTATTGAAGATGCAATCCCCATCCTTCTGCAGAGCTCCCTTCGGCAGCACCACCCTCTGGGAACCCCTCCCTCATCTTGCAATTATAGAAGAAATTCATCCAAACTAAAATAAAATTAGGTGCTTTCTCACCAAACCCTTCATTACACCCAGCAGGATTTAGACAGTAAATATTAAAGCTTTTCTCCCACTCTCTTTTTGCTTAAAGAAATTGCTTCATTAAATGAAGGGGGAGATGGTCTCTGCCCTGAGGGATTGTTGGCAAGTTCCTGCTGCAAAAAGTGTGTCATTAGAGGAATTAGAGTATAACTGAGAAAGTACAGCCGAGCTCTCGGGGGACTGTGTGTGCTCACACCTCTGCTGACACCAGCAAACAGCACAAAAACCTCCTCATTTCACCTGGAAGCATCAACCTCTGTCACTGTCTGATGGAGATGCTTAATGGCTTTTCCTCCTCTGTCACAGGGAGACCAAGGGAGCAAAGGACCTCAGGGATTCCGGGGGCCCAAAGGTGACACTGTAAGTGCAGTCAAACACCCTTCTGCTCCAGTCTGGGAGGTGACATTCCAAAGACTCTGTTCCATAGGTTTATTATGGCTTTATGCCGCCTTGAAAGGGATGGAAGGATCATCTCAAAAATGAGATGTTTAACTCGTACTAAAGATGCCTGAGCAATAAGGTGTCCAAGTGCTGCTGCAGCCTGGACGACAGGGAGCAGATCTTACATCCCCATCCCTTGAAATAATCAAGAATTTCAAATGATTAGGTGTTGTATCCAGCACTGGGCCGGTTTCCTGGTGTGTCCCAAAACAACCTCCATATCTATGTGGACAGAGAGGAGTCAGCTGAAACGGAATGAAATGTCCCTACAGAATTTGAGTATTGTCTTTGTTGACTGTTCTTCAGGTTTACACAGGTTAACACAGGATTCATTGTTGTTTTCTAGGGTAAACCTGGACCAAAAGGAAACCCAGGGGCTCGTGGACTCATAGGAGAACCCGTAAGTCAGTTAAGTAGGTCTTGCTGTTGTCTTGCTTGCAGATGAGGAGATAAAACACAATAGGAAAAAAGCTGCTTCCTGCCATCTTTGCTGTCAATTTTCTGCTCTGTGGGTCCCTGAGTAATCCCAGCTGGACTAAGCCCCAGTTGTACTGCTGTTAATGAAAATTCTCCCAGTACAACTGGAGCTGGACTCGTTGCCAAAAGCTTCTTTGCTGTGAATGTATTTTGCAAACCACAGAGCCTCCTCCTGACCTAAACGTGTGCTGTCCATGTTTGCAGGGAATGCCTGGCAAGGATGGGCGGGATGGAGCTCCTGGACTCGATGGTGAGAAGGTTTGTAGAGTCCTACTTAAACACTGCAGGGAAGATTCCTGAGACTGTGCTGGGAGTGCTGCAAAGTTACTGATGCTCATCGAGAAGCTTGGCTGGAAAGGCTTTTGCTTCTAAAAAGTTTTCTAATATTGTCACTAGTGAAGGAGAGTGAAATTCCCCTATTAGCTAATCCCAAGAGAATTCCTTAAAGAAGGAAGGTGCCCATGTGATGTGTGCAGGGACACTCAGCTGTGTCCCTGGATTTAGCGGTTCCTTCTGACTGACTCAAGGACTTCAGAGATGCCTTTTCAGAGCTGTTGACAGGGTTGATTTTAATTGCCTGGAGACGAAGTGCTGTCAGGTACTGGTTGCCTGGTTCTTGAACAGGGATCCTGCAGGAATATTGAGCATGTGCTGCCAGGGAAGGCTGGGAGCTGCAGGAAGTCGGGAAACACCTGGGAGCTCCTGTCCAGTGGGTGCTCACCCCTCTAGACACAGCAGCTCTTGGTCCTGTGCATAAGGGGAGGGAGAAAAGTACAAATGCCTGTTTGGGAATGTGTCCCCCACCCGTGCCAGGCCATTTCCCAGTGCTGGAGGATCCTTCCTAACCTCTCCCTATCCACAGGGTGATGCAGCTCCCATGGGTGCTCCTGGAGAGAAGGGGCCAAACGGACTTCCTGTGAGTATGGAGCAGGACCTGCCACCTCTGGGGGTTCCAGCAGCTTGGTGTGCCTGCAGAGATCCTTCCTGGGCACAAGGGAGGTCATTCTGGGGGTAGTTTTGCAAGGGGCTCTAGTTAAGCCAAGGGGAAATGCACTTTTCCCACCATGCAGACAGGGAAGGAATGTGCCAGACAGAACTGGAGAGCACCTGGAGCAGCACCACACAGTAATTCCCTGGCTGTTGGCCTCTCTGACTCTTTAAAATCTAAACTTGAGAGGGATTTTCTCTTTCACATCCCACTGATGTGCATCCCTTATGGAGGGAGGTAAGATCTGGGATATAATACCCTGAGCTCTGTCCCTGCCTTACTCCGGTGCTCATTGGCAAAATGTTTCATCTCTCCAGTCTTCCAAGTGTTTAAAAGAGATAAAGTATTCCTTTCTTCCTGTATTACAGAATATTTTGAACACCCCTGGAGAGAGGTTTCTGCTGTGCAAAATGTGGCCGCTGCTGGTCTATTTGTATATTCCTGCTCTTTGCTCTCATGTCCAGGATTAGTGTTCATGGAGCTGCAAGGGCAGCAAGAGAGACATTGAAGTCATAATTTTCACAGTGAAAGCTGCAGAAGTCTAAACCCTCCATTGCTTCAAGCAAAGATCGCTCCTTGTGTGTCAAAGCAGACCAGAATAACAAATTTAATAACTTCACTTCTTCTGACATGGCTTTAATATAATTTTTTTCAGGGACTGCCTGGAAGAGCAGGTATTAAAGGCTCAAAGGGTGAACCAGTAAGTGAATCTCTCTAACAATGGGGTCTGGTGGGGAAACTGGTCACAGCAAGACTTTTTAGCCTTGGAGGATTAGGAGGACTTACCCCAAAGTGATGGCTTCTGTATTTCTGCTGGGGCTGAGGAGCAGGAATTAGGTAAAATAACTGGGCTGGAAGCTGGTTCAGTAACGACACAGCAGATACACAGGAGAGCCATCAGTGGTTTAGTAAAGCTCATCCTTTTGCCAAAGTCACAGGAGGAGGCTTCATCTTTGGGAATCGAAAGCTGAGCACCTGCAAGCAGGAGCAGGATTATCTCATCTTGCCTCCTGCAGATTTTCCCTCACCTCAGGAGAAAAATTTTCTTGGAGCTTTAGATTGACACCCATCTGTGAGATAAAAGAAAACCTCAGGCAGACCAAAGCAGTCCAGCACAAAGCTGTTCTGAGAGGTTTTTTTTTCCCTGTCCCTCTCCTTTATGAATTCTTCCCTCTGCACCTGCATCATTACTGCTGCTAATCCTCAGGGAGGAGAGCACGCTGCAGGAAGGTGGTGCAGGAATCTGCTCCTGACATGCAGGTGATGCAGGAGTGAATGTGATGAGGTGTCCTGGCATCCCTGTCTCACGTGGGACATGGGGACACTGCCCTGGGGCTGGCAGCCCTCCCTGGTCACTGGTCCCAGGACAGGGTGTGCAGCTTACCCGTTCTCTGGTGCTGAGAGTTTTGCCTTAAAACTGTAAAAGTTTAAAGCTGTTTTTCTTTCCCGATCCAGGTTATAGCTCCCTCCTCCTTTTGTTGCTTCAGGTAGGACAGAAATGACTCCCTGAAGTGATGCCCTAACTGAGTGTTTGCTTTGTGCTCTGCAGGGCAGCCCTGGAGAGACGGGAGAGGCAGGTCCCTCTGGAGAACCAGGCATCCCTGTAAGTGTCCCACGTTTACACTTGGAATGGGCTCTGCTGGGTGAGTTTTAAACCAACCTGGGGAGCTGGAGCTCACGTGCTGCGTCCTTGCACAAATAAAGCTGCCAGTGATGCAGCACCTGCAGTCCCATGGGACTGAGCACTCCAGGCATTCCACACTGGTGTGGAGCTCCCCAGGGAGCACTGAGCTGGCTGGGCACGGTGCTGGGCACAGGTACTGGGCAAAACCCACCAGCTGTGGGCTGGTAGATGGGCCACTGGGGCAAGAGTTTGGGACTGAGCAGCCTGGGATCCAGGAATGTGTCGCAGTGGGGTGGGAAGGGTGGATTTGTGGCTCCTAAATATCACAGCTGACTTTGGTGTCCCTGCCAGGGCGATGTTGGCATTCCTGGCGAGAGAGGCCTGCCGGGACCTAGAGGAGCAACTGTAAGTACAGAGCTGGCTGTAAACCAGAGAGGTGCCACAATAGGGTTTCTGGGGGGGGGGCACTCTCTGGCTACACTAAAAGGCCACTTTCTCTCTCAGTGTTGTCTCTGGGGAGCTTTGGCAGCAGAGAAGTTCCTCCCCCAAGCTGGGTCAGATCCTGTTCTCACTGACAGCTCCGTGCAAATGCCAAGGGATCCCTCCCATTTCTCTTGGCAGAGCAAACTGCAGCTGTCCAGGAGGTTTGTGGAGCTGCCACAGTCTGGCAGGAGGGACTGGACAGTCATTGAACAGGAATGAGAAGGTTCTGCCCGTGCTGAAATGAGGCATTAGGGAAGCAGAGCTCCTGGGAAGCCGTTGCAATGGACTTTGGCACCAGCACATGACACCTGAAATCCTCCCCAGTCCCGTATCCCTTTCCTTGGAGCAGTGGAGAGGGATTCCCTGCAAAACCTGAAGCCATATTTACAACAAAACTGGCAATAACTGCACGGCGCCGTGCTGTGTCCCTGCACAATAGCAGAGATGAAAACAAATCGTTATCATCTAATAACTATATAGATAACAGAGATGATGACAAATAATATAAGGAGGGTAAAACTCTGATGTTGATCCCACTACTAAAACTGCTTGGGTACCTATTTCATCTTGTCACTCCCCAGCTAGTGCTGCTGTTGGGGTTGGATCTGATCTTCTAGTGGTTTTGTTGGGGTTTTTTTCCTTTTCTTTTTTTACCCCCCCATCTTAATCTCATTTTGAAATCCAGGAGCCTACAGCAAGTCTAATATGATTTCTGGTATGTGCCACTTGGAAGAAATTGAACTGCCTGATTTATTGTTTGTGAGCAGCTGCTGCTTAAACTTCCAAGGAGAGGGAAATCAGCTTTAGAAGTAAACTGTATTAATAATGTTTGCTTTTATGTCTGCAATTTTTCATCAAAGTAGCTGGCCTCACAAAAGGTACCACATTATTGCAGCCAAAAAGCAAAAACAGTCGAGCTAATTTTGACAGAGGTGCAGCTGAACCCGTGGTTATGCCTAACCTGGGCTTCTCATTTCTGATTTGTTTTATTAGAATCATAATTTATTAGTTAAGACTGGGCTGTTCCACGAGAGGTGCAGGATTTTTCTGGTGTTAAGGCTGTGTGGCTCAAAACAATTTGGGGTTTTTTAAGCTCTGAGTACCAAGGGTTTCTCAGAGCTTCTCGGGTCCCTCCAGCTCCCACCACCAGCTCAGCAGAGTCATTTTTGATGCAATTTAACTCAACTTTCCTAGAGCTCTGTATTTATAATTCTCCAAGTTCCTTACTGAATTACAAGCAGAAAACAGAAGTGGAAAGAGTAACCACAAAAATTCCTGAGCAGTTGTTCAGCTTTTTGAGGATGACGCTGCTTCATTTCAGTGGCCAGTTTGAGGCCTATTTGTGTCCCTGAATGCTCCACCCAGCAGGGATGGCAGTGAAAGGAGCCAAAGCTGCAGCCCTGCCTCGTGACAGAAGCTTGCTGAAGGCATCTATTTCAAGAAGACACTTTACAAAATGAGATTTAAATGCCTAAATTACTTAGGGTTTTTTTTTTTTCATCCAAGATCTTTATTGGGTGTGTGATTTTTCTCAGGAGAAAGCAATAGAGACTCCTAATGGTAATGCTCATGTTCTGTCTGGTGAGCTCTTAAAAGCCTCTGCTCTGACAGCATGAACTGCTGCCTTTTTCTACATTGCTGGAATCAAGCATGCCCAAGCAAATGGATGCAATTGCCATTTTTCATTTCCAAGGCCCTGCAGCACATGTTTTGCAGTAGTTTCCTGCAATCAATTAAAAGCATAACGTTGGGATAGCAGATCCCTCTAATGGATGTTGTCTATCCTCTATCACGCTGCCAGTTTTTGCTGTCCCTGATCTTTTCTACTCATGAGCAGTGTCTGTTCTTAAGCACTGATTGTACAAATGAGCCTTTCTGTTAATAACAATGCTATTAACGAAGCTCAGCAAACACCAGACACCAGTTTGCAGTGGTTCATCAGCAGTGCCACGGGGCAGTGCTGCAGCACAGAACTGCACATTCCCTCTCTCTGCCAGTTTAATTACACAAGTGACTTTCCTGGCCCTAAATTTTCTCCTTATCAAAGCTGATCTTTCTCTTTCCAGGGACCACTCGGCCTCCAAGGCCCCATAGGAGCCCGTGGTGTGCGAGGTTTCCAGGTCAGTGCTGAGAGGGGTGATTATGGGCATCGTGTTTTGGCAGGTCAGTGTTCTCTGCAAACCTCTGGCCAGACAGTTGGGTGATGGCAATGAGGGAAAGGAGGAAATGTCTTTCCATTTGCCAGAAGCAGTGCGACACCTTCATTACCACAGAATGGTAGAAAGAGCACAAAGCCAGATAAGCTGCCTGCAGGAGCAATTTATATTTAGTGTTTGTTTGCAAAGGGCAGGATTGAGTTTTGAGCCTGTTCTCTGGCACGGGGTGCCCAGAGCAGCTGTGGCTGCCACATCCCTGGAAGTGTCCGAGGCCAGCTTGGATGGGGCCCTGATCACCCTGGTCAGGTGGAAGGTGTCCCAGCCCACGGCAGGGGGTGGAACGAGATGATGTTTAGGTTCCCTTCCAACCCAAATTGTTTTATGATTTTTTGAGTTTGATCTTCGTAGGGACACCTCAATTTCTCCTTGATCTGGACCACTCTCAGCCTGTATTTCTTCAGTGAGCTCCTCCTCCCTTTTGCTGCACTGGGGACTCCACTATTTCTCCCTCCCTTCTCCAAGGGAGTGGGACCTCCACTCTCCACTCCCCACTGACCCTGGCTGAGGGGAGCATCACTTGGTGGGATCACAGACGTTGAAGGTTTATTAATTTTAAGAGGTTTATTAATGAAGGACCCAGGCCAAAGGTTGGAGCACCTTGGCATGTGCCTGACCTCGGCTGTGGGCCAGGACAGAAGCTGGAATGAGCTGTACCAACCAACACAAGTGGTCCCCAGGTCCTGGGGGGGAAGGGAAAGAGATCATCCAAGACAAATAACCTTTCTGAACACGTTATGGAGGCTGGTGAACTCTCAGGGTGTTGAAGGGTGCAGGGTTTCCTGGCGCTGTAAGCTGTAGCTTGGTTTTGGTTGTTTTCCCAACAGGGGCCCAAAGGCGCCAGCGGTGAGCCTGGCCTTCCTGGCCCGACCGGGATCCGCGGAGAGACAGGCGACAGGGTAAGGACGAGACACCTGTGGCTAATTCCTGTTTGGGATGGGAACTGAGAGCATAACGGGCCCAAAACCTGGTGTAGCTGATGTGTGTTGGGTGTCCCAGGCCCTCCCCTGAGGCTGCCCAAGTCACCCTAGGGCAGGGAGCAGGACTCGCATCCTGTCCCTTCTGTTCCTGCTTTCTGTTTCACTTCAGAAACTCCCACTATTTTCAGACAGGGCGGATTGTTTAAAAGAAACTTCCAGGCCCCACCCTACCCAGAATAGAGAGTGTTTGGTTTTTTTCCCTGCTCCTTACACTGATTCCACCAAAGCCTCACTCCCCAGGAGCGCTGATTCATTTATTTTTGTTACTCAGATGCTTGATTAGACTCTCTGGGTTTTTTTAAATTACAGTTTTATCAGTGACTTTTCTTTCTGACCAGCAGCACACCTGGCCATCCCACCTCTCAATAAATGTGACTTCTTATTTAAATGAGTTCGTTCTCCTTGACAAGAAGCCAGCAGGGCAAAGCGAACAGCATTTGCTGGGGGCTTGCAGGAGAACAGGAGCCGTGTGTTCACCAGCTCCCTCCTCCCCAGCTTTAAGGTGAAAGTTTTTTTAAAAAAAGCTTTAAGTTGCTTTCTGTGTAAGCAACTGCAGCAGCACCACGGGGGTTCCACAATGGCCCTTCTGTGCTGGCTCCAGGCAGGTTTAAAAAGCCTCTTGGAGTGACTGTGAGCTGGAAGTGTGAAACAGGAGGGTTATTGTGGAGCTGTGGGGCTCTGACTGCATTCAGGGCTTTGCTGTGGTGAAAAATGTACATTCAGAGGGGAAGAGGCCCCTGCATGAAGCACCTAGAGAGCTGCTCCAAGCAGAAGGAGGGAAAAAGTTATGCTTGAAGCAATAAAAAATAATCTAGGTTTTATTTCTGGCTCTGAAGTTCAGTGTAGTTACTCTAAGGTGTGGCTGTTGATTGTTCAGAATGAGAGGAAATGGCCTCAAGCTGCACCAGGGGAGGGTCAGGTTAGATATTAGGATTTTTTTTTTTCACAGAAAGGGTTGTTAAAGCATTGGAACAGGCTGCCCATGGAAGTGGTGGAGTCACCATCCCTGGAAGTGTTCAAACAATGCGTGGATGTGACATTTGAGGACGTGGTGTAGTGGTGACCACAGTGCTGTCGCTGGGTTGACCCTAAACCCTCAGACTGTGTTTTTATAGCCTGAACAAACAGCCTGTGCTGCTGGGGGTGGTGGCAGCTGCTGGGGACACACAAAGAACCTCGAGATCTGCCCTGGGCTTGCTTTACTGCTGGTCCTGACGTGGCTAAAGAGCAGAACTGCACACACAGGATCAATGCAATTACCCCGTCCCAGCTACAGCCAACTCATCAAACTCTCTCAAAATCAATTGAGGCTTTTTTTGTGAAAAAAGAAAAATCCCCTCATGCCTGAGCTAACAGGTACTGACAGGCTTTTTCACAGTCCTTGGACTGACTGTGGCCAGGAATATAAACCAGCATTTCACTAAGTGTGTTTGCTGGCATGAAAAATACGAGTGGTTCGGTGCATTTGACTGTAAGATATAAAATAGCGTTGAAATAAAATACATCAACCGTCTTGCTGGAGTGGGACACGGGGAGGGGAAGGATTTGACTGTTGTTGCTGACTGACGTAGCAATAGACAAATATTTTTCCTAAGGGTTTTTATTATGATCAAATTCCTGAGGATTCTGGATGCCAGCAGCCACCTGGGGCATTGCCTCTCTGGGCTCCCTACTGGAGCACGAAATACTTGGCCAAAAACATGAGTTTTGTTTAACTGATCAGACGAAACATGTGGGAAGGCATGGGGCTGGCAGTCCTAAAGGCCTTGTTCCTGCTGCTAGGAATTACCACTGCAGTGGATTATAGTTTTGAATGAAAGTCCTCTGGGCTAAGCTTGTCTTTAAGGGAGTGTTCCTTGCAGGACTTGGTCTTTGGTGACTGAACTGTGTTTTATTGCCATAAACCTCCATGGAGCCTTGAGACTCTGTGAAGTCGGAGGTATAAATTTAGATGAAAATGTTCAGAAAGGAATATATTGCTTTTGCCATCAGCAAACATAAAATGGGCACTATAAGCAGTTTTAGCCACTCTTGCATTTCTACATTCCATTGTCTGTTTTTCTGAGTTATTTTTCATTAATAGAAATCCCCCCCTTTTTAACTTAGTGCTTGACTTGAGCAAAATAACATGTCCTTGTTCTGTGTGTTTGTCCTCCTCAAGGACTCTGTTCTGCTGAGCCATCTCTGGATCTAGTTAATAAAAACAGATCAGTTTGCAGATGCTAGATTGATGAGAGTGCTGTAGAAATCCTGCTTGAAGGGTAAAATGGTTGAATTTCACATGTAGATTTTGCAGTAAAGAAAAAAATCTGGGGTTCTCCTGAACTTGTTGGCTCTGCTCTGTGGAGCAGAAAAGTCGCAAATAGGGCTGAAAATGTCTCATGTCCTCTCTGTGAATGTCAGGTAGATAAAGATGGAATGATTTTTCAATTTGCCTGGATTATTCCTGGGGTGATAATCAGTTCATCATCTCAACGTATTTTATTCCTGTGGCCATGTTGTTCCATCAATCTTTAAATCAGGAGCACCTAATTCTAAATCCTAGGAAAACTGACAGTCTAATAAAGCCTTCAAAAAACATCTTGGCTTTTTGCCCTTGTGGTATGAAAATATTCTTGTCTGTTTTATACCATGAGTAAATCCAAGCTCCTCCTCACATCACAGGCTGGGAAGTTGTCCCACAACACAAACCAGGGACTGTGGAGAGTGTCACAGAGCTAGCAGGGGTGCTTAAATCCCTTCGTATTTCTAGGAAGTGTGAATGAGATTTGTACCCTCTTACTTGCCAGCTGGGAGACTGGTTCCCGACCCCTTGCTGAGTGAGTGTCTGACCACACCAGGAATTCACAGGAAAGCTACAGTTTGAGCTTATTTGCCTTCTTTCTCTGACTTATTTTCAGGGTCCTCTTGGTGTTCCCGGTCCCAAGGGGAACCAGGTAAGTGGTAACTTTCATGCTGTTGTCAGCAGAGGCATTTAAACCAAACCTCAGGTACAGCCTTTGAGAGCACAAATGGCTTTTTCTGCCTCAAATGAAAATATTCTGCAGCAGAAACCAAAATCCTCTTTGGTCCAATATTCCCTGCGTTGGCACAGATGTTGTCTGTTCTAATGGAGACTGGTGAAAATGCTGTGATACAAACACCAGGCCCTTGCTGTGTGTTTTGTGGCCAAAAGGATCTGTGCAGGAGCTCCTCACATCAAATTCCTCTCCCGAGTTAAGTTTAGAAGTGCAGCTTTTCCTCAGCTTCATGTGCCTGATGGAGGATATTTCATCCTAACCTCGAAGCTTGGCACACTAATGAACTAGTTTAATCTTTTACTTTTTGCTGCTCGACTTCCATGGTTGGTTTAATCTCAGCAATGAGCTTTTGGGCGACTTTTCATCAAATATATGGCTTTTATTAATGCATGACTGTGTTCTTGCAGAAAATGAGGCTTTCCTAGCAAGCCTTCCTGGTTTGGTTTATCAGGATCAGCGTGGTCTTTGTTTTGCTGCTAAGGAGAAAGACCGACCTGATCTCTGTTTGTCTTGGAATAACTTCCTCTGGAAAGCCATGGAGTCACCGTAACACTGTTCATTCTGTGCTGTAACTGCTGTGGGATGAGCCAGCTCTGCCCTGGGCCAGGCAGCGATTGCAGGCATTTGTGCCACCCCAGCCATGCTCAGATTGCTCAGGATGCTGCCGCTGGCTGGAGGTGATCAGCAAAGCGATGCTCCCTGGCCTGGCTGGCGCAATGGATGTCACCAGAGCTTCAGCCACTCTTGCATTCCTGTCCCCAAGAGTGGAAAGGGATGTTCCTCACCAAGTGATGGATCACTGCAGTGTGAGGGTGGGATGAAGCTGTTGTGCCTGGGACCCTGCTCAGGAAGCTGAGAGAACAGGGACGCTCAACATTTGGCTGTGGCTGCAAACCCACGTTTTCTGTGAGACACAGAGCAGGGGGGCCTGAAATTTAGGTTCTGTGCTTGAGGAATGCCAGTGCCAGCCTGTGGATGTCTTTCATGGCCAGCCCATCAGGGGTCTCATCTGTGTGAATTCAGCCTCTCAGCCAGGTCCCAGTTTGTGGCAACGGGCAGCCGGTTCTTGTGCCAGCTGCCTTGTGCCACCCATGCCCTCATCAGCAGGGGAACAGCTTCTGTGGAGTTCAGCTTTGGGAAGAGAGAACTTCCTCTTGCTGGAGCAGCTGTGGCTGCTGAGAGCCCCCAACTCCCTCAGGTTATCCAGGACTGGGGGTGATCCTTGCTGTCAGCAGCGGGCGGTGCAGTGTTAACTCTGGTCTCTCTCTCAGGGCATTGCTGGAGCAGATGGCCTTCCAGGTGACAAAGGAGAGCTGGTAGGTGTCCTTAAATTCAGTACAGTTGACTTCTCAAATAACAGATGGGTCCAGAAAACCATGGATCACTATGGTCAGTCAGAATTAATCACCCAAGATCTCCAGCCCTGCTGTGAAAAGAAGGCAGCCCAAGCCTTGTACACGTCACAGCAGCTTGGGAGATTTGGCTCCAGATGTGCATTTTCTGAATGAATCACTCTTTCTTATTTCCCTTTCCTTTCTGACAGGGTCCCTTTGGTCCCCCTGGCCAAAAAGGAGAGGTAAGTGTCAGACACTGGGGGCTCATGCCCCAAAGGATTTAGGAGTAAACATGACTATTGCATCTTTATATAATAAACTCTGCTCTGGTGTCATTCCCTAGCAGCAGGCTTTCTTCACAGTCATGCTATAAAATCTATGAGAAAAATGGGAGTTTGTGGCATTCAAAATATTGAAATATGTTTGATAATTCTGCTGCAACAAAGACTCCTCTTATCATGACCTATATATGCAAAAACACCCTTAGGGTGTAAGAAATGTATATGATCACCCAGATCTGTTCAGGAAACCTGAAGAAAGTCTTAACTAACCCCCAGGAGAAAAGAATGGACCATGTCTTCCATCTTAAGTGGCTTTGGTTTTTTTTATTCTTCACTGCAGCCAGGAAAAAGAGGAGAACTTGGTCCAAAAGGTGTCCAAGGACCTAACGGGACAGCTGGAGCACCGGGGATCCCAGGACATCCAGGACCCATGGGTCACCAAGGGGAGAGGGGTGTCCCTGGCATCACGGGAAAACCCGGACCTCCTGTAAGTGTCTGCTGCTTCTGTGGCACAGCCAGGGAGCCTGTGAAGTCAATAAATGGATCATGGGGTTTGGATGCTATCAAAAAAATAATCCCTGCATTTCAACAGGCAAAAATAAGGCAAAATAAACCCCAGATTAAATGTCTGGCCTAACATTAAAATCAATCTCCGCCATTTGTACAGCAGAGTTCTGAGGGGAAGCTGTCACCTTTTGAAGAGGGGAAAGAACCCCCTGCTCTCCATGCAGGACCCTGTGCTGCTTCCCGCGCTCCTGGAGATGTGTTTTGTGTCCTGAAGCTTCTGCCAGGGCTGGTTATTGATAAGGAGGTTTGTATGAGGACAAATTCTTCTGTTAATTGCAGGGCAAAGAGGCCAGTGAACAACACATCAGAGAACTTTGTGGGGAAATGATAAATGGTGAGTATTACTGAGAGAAAACTGACTTCAATGACCAGATGAGTAGATCCTGAACATAAGGTGGCTTCTGAGATTTGTTAATTTTCTGTCTTGATAAGAAAAAAATATACTGACCTTTAATGTAAGGAAATTATTCAGGTCACCTTGCTGGGGATGTCTTTCAGTGTTCTAAAATTAGTATTTTTAAATGATTCCTCATGGCAATGGTCAAAATGCACTGGAAGCAGCTTTGACACAAGTGTTGTGTGAGACCTCCTGCCCTAACCTGTGTCATTCTGAACTTCACCTCCCCTCAGTGCACCTCATTTCCTTGGAGCAAGGCCCCAAGGAGTGTCCTTCTTTCTTCAAAGTGACTGTTTTGCAGTTGGAGGTTATATGGAGTTTGGAATGAGGTCAAACTCTGAAAGTTTGCTTCAGAAAGCTTGTTTCAATTATTTGTCATTTGTTAGAATACTTGAAATCCTTTAAAGTGGTTTTAGAAACAGGAATAATCAACGGCTTAAAACCCTGCAGATTTATGATTAAATCTCCCTCTGTAAAAATGGGAAAAAAAAACCCAGAAGCTACAGGTGAGCTGAAAGGACAGATTCAATGTTTCTTGCTGCCAGGAGCAGTGGCAGGAAGTTCTGCCCAAGCAAAGAGTGCAAATGTTGGAGATGCAGGTTTTAATTGTGTTTTTCAGAGCAAATTGCACAGTTGGCTGCTAACCTGAGGAAGCCCTTGGCTCCTGGAATGACGGGACGGCCTGGCCCAGCTGGGCCCCCAGGTCCTCCTGGAACCACGGGAAGTGTTGGGCATCCTGGTCCTCGTGGGCCCCCTGGATACAGAGGGCCAACAGGAGAGCTCGGTGATCCTGGACCCAGAGGCAAGTTAAGACTGAAACAATATGCTTCTCTTCTTTGCCCGCTGAAATAAATTGCAAATTTGTCCTGAATTCAGCACTGGGGAGAAGAGATCAGGCCTTGGTGGAGTTCTGGAGGGAGTTTAGGGGTGCCATGTAAGCAAAGATCCTTGCAGTGTCCCGAGAGGATTTGTAGCTTCTCTTGCTCTCTCCCTTCCTGTCCTTGGCTCAGGCTGCAGAGCACAGCTCACTGTGGAAACTGTGTTTGTGATTAAAGGTGACCCTGGTGAAAAGGGAGATAAAGGACCTGTTGGCCAAGGTATCGATGGGCCTGATGGTGATCAAGGACTTCAGGGTAAGTGGGGAAATAATTTAATGCTCCATCACTGAAGTAAAGGCTGAGGAGGGACAGCTCTGCATGTTGGTGGCAATAGATTATCAGCACTAATTTAAAGGTGTGTGACAACTCTGAGGCTCTCCAGATTAAGGGAAAGGATGGTGCCTGCTTCCTGATGATTCCTTTATTAAAATATTCAAGATTAATTTATGCAAATTAATTAATATCTATTAGAAACTTGGAAGAATATTCTTTATTTTGCTCACCTGTTAAAGCAACTTTTCTAATTGGGATTACACCTGCACAATGAATAAACTGCAGACACCAAAAGCAGGCTCTGCACTGATAGAATTTCATAAAGCCACAATATTTATAACCATGTTATCTTAAATTCTTCCACAAAATTTATACCATAAAATTTTATGATACTTATACCCCATTGTCTCAGAATCTTCCATAAAATAATTGCATTAATCCATGTCAATAAACTATGAGCTCACACAGTCAAAACATCCCTTGGCCAAATTAGGGATAAAAAATCCAAAGCACGTACTCCAGATTCAGGGTAAATTTATTGAAAACACCTTGTACCCAACAGGCCATAACAAGTGTGATGTACAGACACTCAAAGTATATTAAGATCTCTAAAAGCAACACATATATACAGATATTAAAAAAGAAGAGATGGAAATATTTCATGTAATCTTTTCCCCTCTCTTGTTTAGGACCACCTGGTGTGCCTGGAATTACTAAAAACGGCCGTGATGGTGCTCAGGGTGAACCCGGGCTGCCAGGGGATCCTGGGACTCCTGGGACTATTGGGGCTCAGGGAACTCCAGGCATATGTGACACGTCGGCTTGCATGGGAGCTGTTGCAGCATCAACTTCCAAAAAATCATAAACCAACAGTACAAGAAGTGAAGAAGTGACTGAATATTTAAATAAACAGTGCATTGTAAGAAAACAGAATCCTTCTAGTGCTAAAAGGACAGATGCTCCTTCTATTCTATTAAGTGGAGACTTTGACACAGTTCTATGAAAAAGAAAGCATCAGATGAAAACTTTAATTAAAAGATGCTTTATGACTATCTTTTCCTCCCCCCAATTATTTTCCAGAATTTTTACTGCTAAACAACCTCACCTTTCCTTCCTCCCTTTGCTCAAGAGACCTGCAAGAGGAAGCATTGCTCCTTTTTACCATCACCCCTCATGTACTAAAGATCACGACTTTTTGCTAAGAAAGTTTGAGCCTTTTCCATTGAATTCCTTGGTGCTGCTCCCACTGACTTCAGTCCTGCAGGTTTGTGCACTCAGACATGCTCTTAAGGCACTCAGGCACTGAGCTGCCTCTTTCATCAGTGGAAATCAGGCATTTCAATATCCTGTATTTTAACTTTCTGGCCTAAGGAATGACCATTGCTTAAATCTGTGCCGCCAGTTAGAAACTTTCAGATTGCACCTCAAATATTTGCCAAGACTAGTAAACAATAATCCTCTTGCAAGCAAATTCTGCAAAAGGAGTAATGTAAATATTTTAATTTCCAGGGAAGAATTTTTGTATATTTCCATATGATAACAAAGGAAATGAAGTAACAGCATTTTCATGACCTCTACTTCAGCTATTTGCACAGTAATTGTGATGGAACCCCACCTAAGAAAGGATGCTCTTTTAAAGTCCAGCCAAAACCACCTGTATGAACTGTTGTAAAAATAAAAGGAGATTTTTTTTAACCTTTTCTTTGTGATGGTGTAAGTGTCATTATACAAATCAAATTAACTTGGCTAAACTCCATTTTCCACAACTGGTTTTACTAGGATTGTTTGGACATCAATTGTTCTTATCCGTGATTTAAACCAGTATTAATTTTGGTAGAACTTTTTATACTTTAAAACTTGCTAGCATCATCTATTTTAAAAAATTAATAAAACCACACTCAGCTCACACACAGTTCTATTTCTGTCCTATATGCCAAAGCCTATGAATGAAGCATCATATTTCTCTTTAAATATAAAAATAGTTTGTGCATTTAAATATCTACTGTTTAAAATATGCCACTTTTGGTCTAAAGTAACAACACAAGAACCTGCTGGACAGTTGTGTGGCAGACATTAAAAATAGTACTGAATTTAAAAATGCCAACACCATTGCGCTACTCTTTGGAGCTAATTATGTTAAATATGTATGCAAATGCAAAATTCATAATATGCACAGTTTAGAAACTATGCACTTGTCCAAATAACCAATACAATATTTACATCTTAAATGGAAAAATGGCTATTATAATATGGTAACTTTAGTTTCTTTTTACACTGGAAGAATGAGCTTGCATCAAGCCATTAAAATAACAGGCAGATAGATGTTCTTCAACTCTTCCAATCTGTACTGCATCATCTTTAAAAAAGAAAGTAAATGCAAACAATTAAATAAGACCCCAAAGCAGAATGACAAGCAAATTTTGTGTAACTAAAGGGTAAAAATATTTAGTCATGACATTTTCTTGTAGCTTCTGGTCCCAAAGCCCCTTGAACAGGGCACTGATTTCCATTGCTGGTAGTTAACTTCCATATTCCATTTGCAATAAAGAATATTTTCTTTAAATCTCTATTTATATATATTTACAAGTTACACTTTCAAATTCCTAGTCAGCATGTAAATGGAAAGAATAAAACACAGTTTGGACTACAGTCACACAATTCAAGGTGGGCAGGTCAGGCTATTTGGTCTCCATAGCCGTGCGGTTTTCCTGGGCTGGACACATTACACACGAGTCTGGTCTTCCAATTTTTAGTCTCCTGCCTGTTTTACCACAGAACACAGTCTCAAATTCCTAAAAAATCGAAATACAAAAAATAAATGTTATATTTAATGTAGATATTTACTTGAGATGGATGCTTTTGTTTCATTAGTGCCTTCAGTAAGAAGGAACAGGGGCCATAGCAGTATCTAGAGCAGCAGGTTTTCCAATACACACTCTCCTAAAAATTCTTGGCAGAGCCAGATTTACTCTGGAGCTGTAACTACTGCTGAGGAGAATGGGAGCTGCTTTTAAGGCATGTAGCCCTTGAACTCTGCTCACCCACTCAATCTAGGGTGGGGATGTAGCTGTGATCCCCTGCCTGAACTAACCAGAAGCCTGTGAAAGAGGTAGAAAATAGAGAAAATGAAGGAGAGGAGGAATGATTGAAGACGACCTTAATTTTATATTGTTGTCCAAATAGGATCATGCTCAGGAATGGGGTAACTAAAAAAAAATAATTTTGAAATCCGATTTGAAAACACTGACTGAGGACAGCCTGCCATTTCTCACTAGTGAACTCAACCAGCTAAAAGAAAAATAAAAATGTAAAGGAAGGTTCAAGGATATGATGGGTCCTTCACAAACAGCATCAAGCAGAAGCTTTGCATCTCAGTTATACACTATATTATGACAGCTTTAAAATACTTCCCATTTTTATCGAGACCAAAAATGAAATGAGATTTCAAACCTGCTTCAAGGAGTCACCGTGCCTTTCCTGAATGTACTTGAGGAATGCAGTTGTCCACTGCAAAGTTGTTGCCTTGTCCGTGTCAATTGTGCAGAAGGGAACGAGGAGATTGAGCTCATCACAACAAACCCGGATCCTGCGCCTGCAGGCAAACACCCAAGGTTATCAACCATGGGCCAGAGGGAAGGGAAAAATACAGAAAACAGGAACACTACTCACATGTGCTACCAGGCATGGACTTTTGGGGACTGCTTTTTGCTTGTTACAAGCTTTGTGTATTAGTTTTGTTACACACAAGTCACCTTATCTTTACAGAATGGGTGAAATATTTTGAAATCTCTTTTTGTTTATTTACAGAGTAAAAACACAAAGACAAGACAACCACAATGAAACAGATATTTTTTTCCTCTAACAAACACCAAACTTTCATCTCCTGCACTGCTTTTTCTTGGAGCTAACAGAAAATATGTCAAGTTTACATTCACTCTGGATAATCAGAGTATTGAAGCACCAGTATTTTAGGCTTCAAAACATGCTTCATAGCCCCTGCTCCCAGAATTACCTCCTGTCTCTCTCCAGGCGGTTGTGCCTTTCCCTTCTCTGGGCGCTTCCATCCTGGGAACCACTTTGTACCTGCACACTGGAGCTGGGCTGCACTGACTGCCAGGGGCCTTGGGCAGCTGCAGTGCTCTGGTTGTTGTCCCGGGCGTTCCGAATTTCACCGAGAGGTTTGCGATCCATATTTGGATCCAACAGATTTATTCGGCTGCAACTTCTGTTTATGGCTTGCTTGCATAAGGTGTCTTGTTGGAAAAATAAAGGTGAAAAGAATGACCTATTTATTACTCTCCCACTAATCTGAAAATAGTGATCATGGAAAGTTTTTTTGGAGCTTTATTTATGTGGAATAATCTTAGAAGCTTTACTGCCTGCCCACATTGATTCTTACAGCAAGACATGTCCTGCAGAAGGTCTAAGGCACCGCTTGCTATTCCAAAATCCACTCAGCTTCTATTTTCTCAGAGAGCCCACTGAGATCATGCCTGCCCTTGGTGAGCACATGAGGCAGCCCTTAAAATGTTTTTCAGTTTGATACTGACTGCATCTGCTCAATCAGCTTTGGGGTCAAAGAATGTACCCCTCTGCCATGGGGTTTGGTAGTGTTTGGTCAAAGGCTGAACTTGATGATCTTGGAGGTCTTTTCCAACCTTAATGACTCAATGATTCTAAAGAAACCAGTTGCTGACCCAAGGCCGAGATTTTCAAAGGTATGTTGTAACCTCAAGCCTCCTCATTTCAAGACAGAAGTGCTAAACAATTTTGAAAGTATAGCTAAACTCACAGGTGTTGAACTTTTTTGGAGAAATCTAGCCCCATGTTGCCTATAGAGCATCTCTGCCATAAAAACCTCACCTCCCACACTCACTAAAATCATATTAATTCCAGAAAAGACACACATCCAGAAAAAAAAAAAATAGATTTGAGGACCAAGTGAAAACTAAGTGAGAAGAAGATAAATGGTTTACCTCCAACTTTAATCCAAACTTCCTCGGGCAAAGCTTTATTTATAGCACCTACTGTCTGTTTTGTGGATTCAACTTCCTGATAGAGAAAAGGGAATGTCTTGGGTATCCCAAGGTCTTGATGTTTGGCAGCTTCCAAAATAGTGCAAGATGTTCCACAGGTCTGTGAAAACAAAAAGAAAGTACTTACAGTACTATATACATTAAAACAAAAGAGACTATTTTGATACCTTTCTGTTAGCTTCTTAAATTCCTTCTTCAGGCAGAATAAATCCCAAATACACACAACCATAAGGTTTTGACAGAGTGATGAATTTTGAGGATACCTCTGGCATTTCTCAGTGCCATGCTATCACTTTTGCTTCAGAGGTAACTGCAAGTTGTGGAGGGGGAAATATCTTTATCATCAAAATGAATTAGAAAGAAAAGACCCATAGAAAATGGTACTGTGTCTCCTTTTTGTCTTGCACAGATGGAACTGAGGATAAACTGATCAACTCCAGAAAAAAAGAAATCTAATGGCCTACTGTTCATTGCTGGGCCGCAGGTAATTACAAATGCCACAGAAGTGACTGATCGTCTTAAAGATTATTAAATAAATTGCATTACAGATCATTCTGATCATCCCAATACAAACCCAGCCACACTCTACCACAAACCTTCAGAATTCTACTACACCTAGTAAGGTAATACTATCAGCATTGGAACTTGGCAGAGGAGAATTAATTACCTGTGCTTGGGAAGGATTAGCACCTCCAGCAGCAGAACATGCATTCATGGTAAAGAACGGGTAAGTAAATGGTAAGGAATGTGTGGCAGGTGCAGCCTTATTTTTCCCTAGTGCAGCACACCTGTTCCCTTGCTGGTGAAGAGGAACACCCACCACTTCCGAGGGCTGGCGGATCAATGTCACTAAACTTTAAACAAAAACAAACAAACACAAAACATACCAGGCTGACCGCTTGAAAATGAGCGCAGAAAAAAAAGTACAGCTACAAATATTCTAGAAACTATCACCAAGAAACCACTTTCATTTACTGTAAACAGAAATCACTGTTATTGCCATATTGCCCACTTCAGGGATCAAATAAAAGAAAAGAAAAATCAGCCAAGGAGGTATTTTATTCTGTGAAGTAACAAGGTGCTTCATGCTACAATAAAACATTTTGTCAGCACATTAAGATAGGTACAGGGTAAGACTGTAAAACAAAATTTTCGCTCAAAGTTTTCCCCATAGTCAGGCCTCCACATTATAACTCAAATAAATTATTATTATTATTATGCTCAAAAATCTACTTTGCTTTTAGCAAGCTACATAACTAGGTAATTTTCTCTCGCCTTTATTTACAATACATGTTATCAAGAATACAGTTGTAAAGTAATTAATTTTGGAACTCCATACTGTACCATTTATGCAATAAAGAGAGGGGCCTAAGCTGAGCTCAGTGGAGTCGCAGCCACGTTTTATGGCACAGTTTAACAAAGCCCAACCCATCCTTCTCATGTATGAAAATAAGCACTATTCTTAGGTTTCACTTAGCAAATCACTTTTGAACTACATGATACATAGTTTAACAACATAAACTAGAAGTAATTGCAACACACTTGTTAAGAGTTACTCCAGATTCTTGGGGTTCTTGACATCTGGGGTTTTCTGTCGGGCTGCTGTTGAATCTGTCTTCCAACCGAGCTCTTACTGCAGGTTTAGATCTAACCTCTGGTGCCAGTGCCGAATTTTCAACAAATATGTTTTCCTTATTCTCCCCCAAGAAATTTTCACCCTGTTTAGCTTTTACTACACTGCATCCCGAGACTTCTACAGAGCTACTGTTGGGCGCTTTCTCTCTTTGGTTCACAGGGAGGTTGGACTCGCTAAGTAACATCATCCTGAGCTCCTGCAAGTCAGCATAGCCCAGGTGTGGGTTAGAACTCGGCCAGTAGCTGTCACAAGGCAACCCTGACGGACAGGTAACTGGGCAGACCGACTGGTTCCCAGAGCTGTTGGATGAGCCCCCGTCCTGACTGGTGCTGGGGGAGGGCTGCTGCAGAGGGGGGTCTGCAGAGGGGCCAGGCGAGGAGAAAGCGCTGAGCCTGGCTTCCACTTCACCTTCACTACTCTGCGCCTCCGTGTGTGAGCAAAGTATGTGCTGCAGCTGGGTGTACTCAATGTCCATCATCTCCACCAGGCTGGCCTCGGGGGTGGAGAAGCCAAGGTTTTGCTCACCAAAGGAACTGTCACTTGAGCCTCCAGGTCCGACAGCAACGGGAGCGGGGTCAGGAACACTAGCTGGGCTCTGAGGAATGGTCTGAGGCTCCTCGGGGGCTGATCCTGACATGGCTACAGCAAACCTAATCAGTTACCAATGTCCCTTTCAACAGAAAACCATAAAACCTTCAACAATTGTCAGTACTATCCATTAAAAAAACCCAAAGGCAGAAAAAATTGCACTTAACACTGATTGGCGAGGTAACAGAGTGGGGACCAAGCTGCCGCTGGCGGGGTACCTGACACCCTGACCATGTCTCCCCCCCCGGGTGAGACCCTCCCTCCCCCTCCAGCACAGCTGCTCACGACAAACGGCCTTCACCTGTCCCCGCCCCGGCCTCGGCGGGGAGGCTGCGGGCACTCTGCGGCCTGACACCCCCTGAGACAGCGCCCGGACGGCGGCGGGGCAGCCCGA